>JWZT01000800.1:6379-26354 GCA_000827895.1 Thelohanellus kitauei
TGTCCGACTTTCAGATGAGGGCATTTAAAGGATCCGATTATGTTTTTATTATATAAATTAAATGATAAATTTACGATTGAATCTTTCTGTTAGGCCAAGTCTAATCTCAGTAAACGACTACGCATATTCGGCTGATTAATCTTACTACATATTCTCAAGATCCTAAAAGATGGAATCTTTATAAATTTTAATTTACTTTTTAAAATAAAAGCATAATCGGAACCTTTGAATGTCATCGTCGGAAATTCGGACACCTTGAAGGGGAAAGGATGCATTAAAAATATTGTATTTAATATGAACTCTGGATAATATAATTTTTTCATCAACGGCAAAATGTAAGCATAATATTCTGATTATTTCTACAAAAGATTTACCTTTATGGAATACGGTTTAACCCAATAGTTATCACAGTGAGGAACAACTAATCTAATCCCTCGAAGTTAGTTTTATCGATATTATCGGATGTGGTGAGCTCGTGGTCAACTGTAATCCTTTCTTGATGGATATTCGGTTCCACCGTTAAATAGTTGATCAAAATATAAACTAAGTATAGCCAATCCTTTGGCACCCCCTCCCCCATCGATGATATTACGTAGTGTTTGACTCAAACCAGCTTAAACTCAGCTCCCGAATCTTAGCCTACTTGAATGGACGCCTGGCCAGCGTTCTCCCTTTGGTCAGTGTGGAATAATTGAATGACCATTCAATCAAAAACTTTGCCAGTGTAGCATTATTCACTATTTGGATTTTAACACTCAATGATTCGGAATTTTGTATTTTGTGCCGTGTCAATAAATTGGCGGTAATCTAATTTACGTCACTTCTTTAGCTTGCGCTGATTCCCACTGCTGAAAATGGTTTGTTCCTTAATTATGACTAATATCATAAAACATGTTTACTGAGGTTTTTAGATTTTCTGCGATGGGGCAATCTGACTGGATTAAGTTTGAATTTATCGAGCAGTGTTTAAACACTCGTGTATGCCAAGAAAGCATAGTATATCAATAAATCTAAAAACCAGAATATGAAGATCAAAGTTACCTAAAGAAAACCCAAATTAGGTGGATAATATGGTAATTGTAAACTTTAGTGCAGATTGTCCATGGGTGGGTATGGATTACTGTAGGATGCATACAAATTTTAACATATCCAATTGATAACGATTAGCTACTTAAAATATTTCCCGTGCAAAAAGACGATTTTCCGATGACAACTTTCAAAGGTTCCAACATTGTATTTATTATAAAAGGTAGAAGATAAATTTAAGAAAGATTCTTGCTGATGGGCCAAATCAAATCTCAGTCAAACGACTGCGCATATTCGACTCGTGGATTTTGAGATATTTTCAAGACCCGAAAAGATAAAACGTGTATACATTTTACTTTAATTTTATAAAAAATACAACGTCGGAACCATTGAATAGACTCGTCAGAAAGAAGGCTATTTTTCACGATAAATGGTGTATTTTTGGTCATAGAAGCTCAAAAGTCTTGAGAAGCATTTCAGGTGATAACAACATTACCAGAGACGACACTACTGCAAAGAGTGGGGCTTTTTCATAAATTTAAATGTCAGAAATTGTCACAAAATCTAACCACTCCAGACAAAAAAACAAATTTAAAATTTAAGCATTCGCTTTACTTCAACATTGGTTTTTAAAATTCATCCCTTTCAATTTTAAATTGTCAGGCGGTATTGCCAATTGATTGCAGGCAGACAAGTATTTTATAGCCTGTTCGAACAAAGAGAATCGGTCACTGGGATTTAAAAAATTTGAAGAATAAAGCAAAATTATCGACGTTAATTAAAATTATGTAGTTAATTTAGCCCCTATTTTTTTAGGCATTTGTCTCTGCATTCAAGTGCATCTTTGAAACGACGCGGTTTTTTACCACCGTAAAGAGGTGAATACCTTATGCACCTAGCAGCCTGTGGATTAAAGACTGCCCATTCCCAGTCCATGACGCCCGGAACCACTTTTGATGATGGTGGCCCAAAATCTACAAGGCATTCTGAACATAATCATACGATACGGTCATTTGATACTATAGCGGGACTTTTACAATGAAGGTTGCAAAGCATTTCATTTGGAAAAATGTTTTTGCCTTGGTAGGCTGGCCCGCATGTTTGATATCGTTCACAGGTATTAGTTTTTGAATCAAAATAAAAGAATCTTCTTTGTTGAGATGTATCGCATTTTTTCACGAAAGGAGCTTGGTAGCATTTTTTCGGTACTTAATTTATTGAAATTAATACCAGTTGCTGTTTGCGCATTTTGCAAAAATGTAAACACACACAATACCAGGATTGACATTATTAATAATTGGGTTGAAAAAATGGTTTTTTATACTCATTTATTTTTGAGAAATGCGCCAATTGACAACAAATTGAACATCTATTTTATTGTTTGAATTTCTCTGAAATTACTATGCATCGTTTCTCCAATTCTAAATATGCTTAGCTTTTAAGATATGTAGATCTCGCAGCCTGTAATGGTCCCTATTATCACTTGAAGGTCCCAGGTGTTCAATGAATAAAGTGCTGAATATTGATAAGTAAGATTTTGACAGTCAATTTCGAATGAGTGTATTAGATTCTCCAATCAGTTATGATTTTGAGAAATAATCGAATAAATCCTAATTTGATATGTATTTAACAAGACTGCCGCGTAAGTATCAGAGAGGCCATTAATCTGGTTCCTCGTCAAGCAGATCAATTTAAACTCAATCCTTTTATCATTCATGGAGTGAATATTGCGGCGGTATCATAGCCGGTATGTTTTAAATTGGATGAAATGTTTCGGTAATAACCTGACGATGACTTATATATCAATGAATAGAATGACGTGAAGTATTACTCTAATCCCGAAACGGATGGTTGTGGTTGCCTGAGTTCAGCCAAATGGTCACAATAAAGACTGTTAGAAAACGATTT
Organism: Thelohanellus kitauei; assembly: GCA_000827895.1. Taxonomy (NCBI): domain Eukaryota; kingdom Metazoa; phylum Cnidaria; class Myxozoa; order Bivalvulida; family Myxobolidae; genus Thelohanellus; species Thelohanellus kitauei. The sequence continues at coordinate 9,314 of JWZT01000800.1, forward strand.
TTTTAATCTTCAGCCTACCGATACCAAAACACCCAATCTTTATGAGAGGCAGTAGATTTAAATTTCAGATTTATAACAATGGCCATGTATGGAATATAATTAATAGTGTTCTTTCAGCCGTGTATATTTTAAAATATGGTAAAATGAAAATATGTTCGACTATTTTAACATATAATTAGGTGAGTTCGTAATGGCCGTATTTATGGGATTTGGATGATAAATATATTAATAATAAAACATGCAGAAGGCTGTTGATTCATAATTAGGAGCTCCAAGTAGCCATTAACTGGGAATCTTAAAATAGGGTAATCATAAAAAACGCATATAATTCGTCAAGTTTCGTGGTGTTTTAGACAAATTCTGAGAGTTTATAAGAACTCTAAATCAAAGTTAGTCAAAAATTGATGATATGATACTTTTAAAATGTAAAACAAGTAAAAGAATGAAAGTGTATGGTAGATATAGATTTTAAGGGGACGAACACTTGAGATGACGTTTGGATTTTTTGGCTGATGAAATTGGTGTTTGACAGGTATTTTGATATACTTCCCAGCAAAGAATGCCGATTTGGCAACCTAGCCCTAGTGGGAAGAGGATAGGGGTGAATTTTTAGCGAGTGTGAGCCCGCGCTACCCTAACCGCTTGCAGAAAGGTGCCCCTCGGCGTATGTCCCTACCATACATGGACACCGTCACATTCGCGGTTGACGTAAAGTCCGTGCAGTAATGTACCGGTGCAGGTTTGAACACCTCTAGTTGAGAGCAAAAAAAACAGGTATTTATGATCCCAAACCGTATAATTACACATTGATATCCAATTCTAGGGTTCAGGATTATTTTAACCCTGCCAGGCAATACAAATTGTGTTTGTGTACCTTGTTTTTCATCTTATGATTTAATATTTATACTATTATTAAAAAATTACATTTCAACTGAGGATGTTTGATGGCCGAGGATCGAATTTAGGGTTCTTTTATACAGTTTAATATATTAGAAATACTTTGAGCAATAATTGAATCTGTTTTATGTAGCCATTCCTCAGTGTCGAAGTTTAAAATCACCAATATTCACTATTTCCCGTTCAAGACGCCCGACTTTCCAACGATGACAGTCAAAGGTTCCGATTGTGTTTTTATTTCAAAAAGTCAACTAAATTTGTAAAGATTCTATTTTAGGATCTTGAGAATTAGCTTAGATTAACGAATCGAATATGGGCAGTCGTTTACTGAGATTGGATTTAGCCTTACAGCAGATACCATCTAAAATTTATCATTTAATTCGTATCATAAAAACAAAGTCGGAACCTTTGAATCTCATAAACGGAAAATCGGATATCCTGGACGGGAAATGGTGTGTGCCATTTTACAGGATGAAACTACGACTACTTATTTTAGAATCTGCACAACAATTTCTTTTTCGTATAATTTAGATTTTCGAGGTAGTTTCTATTTGACTATCTTTTCATTTTTAATGTATGATGAAAAGACGCGCGAACTCATTCAAGTTTTGTCCCGATTAGCGTCGAATAATAGTTAATTATTTCTTCCATATTGAAAGAATAGTTTCAGAAATCTCTTTTTTTAATTGATATACTAAAAAAGAATGACTTTAGAAATCAGACAACACATGAACTTTCTTGATGAGGAATGTACAATTTGTTTGGGAATAGTATCGCAAAATATTTTTTGAATTTTCTACGCGCTTTGGACAAACAACTAAATTTGATAGTTTTAAATAATTTTTTCCTCAAGTCCTTTCAATCAATTTCAGGAAATAGCAACGATGGAAATACTGTCAGTCAAAGAAGAGCATATACTGAAAGTTTTATATTGATAGAAAAACACTTTTTGGCAAAATACCAGGCTTATTGACAAATAGTGCGAATTGTGGCAATGTTAATTTTGCGCCTAAATATACATGGTATATCCTTTGCAACATTGCGGAACTTCTGAATGATTTGAGATGTGCATTTTGATTTTGTTTGTTGAGAGTAATGTCATATCTTTTTTTAACGAAAATGTGGGCGACAAATATTGCTAAAATACACTATAATATCCTAAATAATAACCATGACTTTTAGGGTGTGCAATAAGCATCGTCACAATTCGCACTATTGATCGAAAAACCTTGTATAATTAAGGGTTTTTGGATCTATTTAAATAACCTTTGTTTATCAACTTAATAAACGTTGTCATAAATCAAAAATTATTTACTTTGGCCGGGTATTGAAGCTTTTATTATTCAAAATTCGCAATTTTTTGCTCTTCCATTTTCTCGGAACTTGTCGTATAGCAAAACAGATGGAATTTTGCGCCATTCGCGGAATTATATGGGGAATTTTAATGAAGTATAATATGAAGTAAAAGACCACCAATAACATTTTTTCGATATTCAATTTTGCGCATACCGCTTCAAGTTCCCATCGTAAAACTTTCCTAATTCAGTAGTATTTCTTACTAAACGGTTAACGTTTGGCAGGCTCAGACTTAACAAGGTTTTTACAAACCCAGAAAAACGTTCTATTTTCTTTTTCAAATATCAATTTTTTTTATTCATTAGAAACCCTATTGCTCTAATGACTTTGGGCGAATGTTGAAGATTTTTAAATCAAGTCACGTCTACAACTCGAACCTTTTTTACTTCTATCCTTTGAGTCCACTGGTTTCGCCAACATTTATCGGTTTATGGCTATAAGTTCCATTAAAGAGTTTGTCATGAATTATGTATTTAAGAATGTTTGAAAGGGACTTAAAAAATGAAATTTGATGTAAAGCGGTTTATAATCCCACCAATAAATGAATTTTTGGATTTGAGAGAGTTATTAGATTGGTTGCAAAAATTATTTCCGGGTCATCACGAATCAATGCCAATGCGTAATGGAAATTTTTAGTAATTTTAAATTAAAAATGAGACTTTGTATTATCACCCACATTTCGAGTCTAATGATCACAATTTTTACCTCCATACCCAAATCAATTTTACCGTCTTTTTGGAAAGTATTTTCGTTCATACGATCTCTCTACTAATTTCGTCATCAAAAACAGGCTCCTGCGACAATAAAATTATATTTTTCATAATTATACTGTTTCCTATTCAAGATGAAGCTTTCAATAGTAACAATTTTTACTTTCGACTGTGAGACTTTTTGTAGTTGGCACTCACTTGAGAGCGATTTTGAATGTGAAAAGCACAATATTCATTTTTTACAATTACAAACTCCTCATAAAGGCAATAATTGTTTTTTTCTAAACTTATTTTTGCTCTTCAGTCAACTCCGGTTGAGTGTACAGCCTCGGGGACGAATAAAAAGGTGCACTTAATCAGAGTTGACTGTATTGCACAAAAAATTTGTTGTTAGAAACAAATTTAAATTGAGCATTAATGGGTGATAAACCCGTAAGTATTTCGAAAAAACCTTAATATTCATCCATTACTTCTATATTACTTCTTTTACCATCCACTTCATTGTTTATCCCAATCTTATTCGATGTTTGGGGGAAAATCTGGTTTTGCACAATGGCTAGTCTTGAGAACATGAAAATGGATAAAGTTGGCTAATAAAATTTTAATTATCCAGCCAATATAAACGTATTTTTGATTTGTGGAAACATTTTTTAAGTTGGTTTCGAGGATTTTTAGGGGTATTGAAAAACCCTATATTTATATATGAAGTTAGATTCACTTTCGGCTTGCTAATCAAGAGGATTAGGTCTTGTTGGAAAAACGCCAGCTTCAGTCAAAAAATGTTGGATCAATAAATAGAAGTGTCTTTCGATGGAAAAAAGCTAGGTTCGTCTATTTTGAGATTAATTAATTGTTATAAAGATTTAACAAACGTGGTTGATGAATTATCTGGAAGATAATTCTGCTGGTTTTAGTGTTCGGTATGCATAATGCCATGTTTCATAAATGCGATTTGAAAAAGCATGTAGTGAAAAACTTGAGGATATATCTCCATATTTTGGGGTTCTAAACCCATTCGAAAATAGGTTATGAATGTGGAAAAACATGCTGGAAAGATATAATTACGTGAATGAAGAGCAACTTTTGACTTGTATGAATTTCAGAGCGTGAAAAATTAAGGAAAGGGTCTGCAATGGTTAGAACAGGAATGTGAAGAATTTTCGTCTTTCCTTCAATTATGAAATTATTTTCTAAAATATTCGTTACTTCGTAGTAGTCGGACCAGAAATATATGATTGTTGCATCCTTTTATAAACGACGAAATTAAGCCAAAGATAAAAGGAATTGAATTGAAAGCTAGTGAATATCAAGCCATAAGCATGTAACACGATTCCACTTCTAGAAAAAATATTCGCTTCCGTTAGAATGGTCATACAGATCATCATATACCTAAACCTTTAAGAAGAACAAAAAAAGAGTTCCTTTGATGCGGTAGGTGCGATACGGAGTATTCTTTTGTTTGGTGATTAGCAAACAAACGCGTGCGCTTGGTCTCATTTCGGTTCAGAGAAAACGACAAGCAGATGGCCTTCCTGAGATATCTGAGGCGCAGTATGATAAAAAATAGATATTTTAAGAATTCGTTACATTGAACTTTTTAAGGAGGCGAAAAAATCACTTTCTGATCAAATTTGTCAGTGCTTCAAAAGTTTTAATTTTTGGGGCCAAACCACATTTCCACATTAAAATTTATATTTACTAACTATTCGTCAGTGCTTTTCTTTGATTTTATAATTTTAAACGCGTCCATTCTTTTATACTGCTCATCAAACAAAAATGTACCCGATACGATGCGCTTTATCTATAAATACCGATCGGGTCAATGATAAAGAGAATAGTCAGACACCACATAGGACCCATACTTACCGTTGCTTTACTTGAAAAAAGAACGGTACAGCTCCACATCTCCATAAAGATTACAATTTATGGCTTTCCTAGCTGCTGAGATACTTGGGATTTGTAATGTCCAATAATGAATAGATACAATCTAATATTAAAATTTTTAGATCAATAATAGGTTTCTCGCTTAATGAATCCACGAGGATTTCTTCTAATGTGTAACCTCCTGAACTCGTCCACTGTCCACATTAAAATACTCATCGCGAACGCTGGAATGAGATACTTGGGATGGAAGGGCCGCGTTACAAGGATCGTGTTTATCTGAGGCACGTGTGTGATCGCCAAAGCCAACAGAAGTTCGGATACGATTCCAATCAGAACAATCGCGTTTCTCATAACTCCTTGTGTGAAAATGCTCATCATCCTGGTCTTTGAGATCAGTAAATCAGCGATTTGGACGATTACGATCGTGAAAAAATAGGCTGTTTGGCAACTGTATTCTAGATCCTTACGCGCCTGGTAAGACCATTCTTGAGAAAACCCGTCTGTGATAAAAACTGCGTAGGGATCATTCCAGGCCTTGTTGCCAACCAGATGAGACCAGGTGAACCCGTGATCCATCATAACGATCAAGTAAACCAAAATTCGCAGCTACGGCCTGGTATATACCGATTAATAAGTAGCTGTAGTCAATGAGAATCATATTCACCAATGAGTCTGATTTCGGATTCCTCGGTTTTCGCTGCATAATATCTGTCTCTGCCCTTTCATAGGCCAAGGAAATCGCAGGTATCAGATCGGTTCCCAAGTCGATGCAGAGAATAGTGACGGTGCTGAGTGGAAGGGGGATGCCAACCAGAATGTGAAGCAAGAATGGAGTAATTTCTGGTATGTTGCTGGTTAATGTGTATGCGATTGATTTCTTAAGGTTGTCAAAAATTATACGCCCTTCACGCACTCCAGTGACAATCGATGCAAAGTTGTCGTCCAATAGAATCATATCTGCTGCTTGCTTCGCAACGTCGGACCCGGCTATACCCATCGCTACACCAATATCAGCTTGTCGCAATGCAGGAGAATCATTAACACCATCTCCAGTGACGGCAACAATGGCGCCAGCTCGTTGGAATGCTTCCACAATCAGCAGTTTTTGTTGTGGTGACGTACGGGCAAACACTACTTCTTTATGATAGCGGACAATCTCGTCCAGTTCATTAGCACTCATTTCCTTATGTCGCTGCCAGTGATAACGGCGGCAAAAGGGGAAGAATCATGGCCAATCGTGGTTCTTTCGTTACCCATTCGCTGTTTAAACTGGGAAAAGCCTTCCGCTTCTAATGTAATGATTCCAACGTTTCTTGCGATAGCTGCGGCAGTAATGGGATGGTCTCCTGTCACCATTACAACCTTAACACCAGCAGACCTACATAGTTCTACCGCGTGTGGCACAGCAGCCCTTGGAGGGTCGATCATTGAGAGCAATCCAACAAAAACACATTGATCCATCAAAGACAGTAGTTTCTTTTCATCAGAAGATTCATCTTTTAGTGGAAACTCTGATTTTAGGAGTTCGTAAAAACAGAACCCAAGCACACGTTCACCCAAACCACCCATTTCCTCGTAGGCTTTTTTGAAATTATCAATTTCTGAGGCGTTGAGATCAATTAAATCGTCCCGTTCATCACTTTTTTGCAACGATCAATGACTCTTTCGGGTGCTCCCTTCATCAATACAAGATATTTATCATCGCCCCCTTCATGAAGTGTCACTTGGAATTTATTGACAGAGTTGAAGGGTATCTCAAACAAAGATGGGTTTTCGGTCGTGTTGTCCAGATTGGTAAATTGTAACAAATTTGATTAGGGCAGATTCGGAGGCATCACCATTGGTCAGCCATTTCATAATGGGATTTTTAAAATCTTGGTCATCCCTAAATTCGGCCTTGTTACACAATGCTGAGATCTTGATAAGCATGTCCGTGGCTTTGGTCTGTCGACTCAATGATGTTTCCTGGGCATTCTCTGACGTATCTAGACTATCTAACTTGTTATCAGACCAGAGATGGCTTACTGTCATCCGATTTTGAGTTAATGTTCCAGTTTTGTCGGAACAAATCACAGAGGTGCTACCCAGGGTTTCAACTGATTCGAGATTTTTAACCAAACAGTTCTTCCTGGACATTTTTTTGGCGCATAGGGTCAAAGCAACCGTTACGGTCATCAGCAACCCTTCTGGTACATTTGCCACGATGATCCCAATCAGAAAGACAATTGCCTGGATGAGAGGAATCTTGTTTATTGTGATAGAAAGGGTGAAAAAGACAAAACCGATGACAAATGCAATGGCGGTGATGAGTTTTATAAACTTCTCTATTTCGATACCGATTGGCGTTTTTCCCGCCTTCAACTGAGAGGTTAGTTTGGCGATTCTTCCCATCAAGGTGTTGTCCCCCACAGCTACCACCAGACCCTTGCCCGTTCCATCAACGCAGTACGTGAATGAAAACACCATATTCTCAGCTTCAATATAGCTGGCATGGGAATTATCAGGACCTCGCTTCTGCGGTTCGGACTCGCCAGTAAGCGACGAGTTGTCGACCTTAAAAGACTTGGACTCGATGACCCGCATGTCAGCGGGATTCAGGTCACCTCCTCGAATGAAAACGATGTCTCCTACAACTACTTCGTGGGCCTTCACATTGATCTTTTTCCCATTTCGTAACACAAGCGATTCTTGTGGAACCAATCGTTTAAAACTGTCCATGATTCTCGAACTTTTTGATTCTTGGTAGTAGCTGAAGATTCCGGTGATTAGAACGACAGCACTTAACACGATTCCTAGGTACAGGTTGTCTTGTGGAGGATCGTCCTTGCCTCTCCTCTCAAGCAAATAGGCTATGAAGCAAAGGATGCCTCCTGCAATCAGCAGAAGCGAAAAGAATGAGAGGAATGTCTTCAGGAACTTGACAATCTCTGGCGTCTTTTTTGGAGGTGTCAGTGTGTTAATTCCATACAGTTTTTGGCTTTCCGCTACCTGTGAGGTGTCTATTCCGGTCTCTATTGGTCCCGAACCTCTTTAACAGATCATCCAGAGGAACGGTGTGGAAGTCAACATCCATCTCCGTTTTGAGGTTATCCAGATTGCTTTTTTCTTTGCTCTTCTTTGTTTCCTTGGTGTTCTTACTCATTCTTGCAGTCTCTGGTTATAAAACGTAAATTGACGAAAAAAAAGTAATTTGACCTTATATATTGTCAGGACGTTGATTTCTTGAATTTGACAATGGGGAATTTGACACCTAAATAATTTTGACTGTTTTTAACCATCAGAAAGCCATTAAATAAAGTGTTCAAAAATTCTTCTAACATTTAACATTAACAGGATTTAAAAGGCATCTCGTTTTTACATATCAGCCCATTATCTTTAACTCAAGACATCAAACCTCTTCCTACATGAAGTCTAATGGCATCTTACGGCTCTGAGAGATTCACAAATTTGAAATCAGCTTGGTTTCATGGAAATCGTGATCAAATTATCAAAAAGTTCGAACACCCTAAAAAAGTGGGTTGAAAAAGTAAACGCCCGTTTGCTCATACAATTTATCGCTGTTAAAGTTTTTTCTTACAATCATAAAAATTATGGGAAATAGTCTTTTTTTGCCAGTTTTGGTCGTCGTAAAATTTCTTGGTTTAAAATATCAAGTTTTGGATAAAAAATAATAATTTATAACTTGAGACACACCTTCAGACCAGATCTCATATTTGACCGCATTATTTACCGAAAATAAATCGACTGTCAACTAGGGCTGAAAAACACTCTCCCTTCCATTACTTTCGAGCATGCGTGTAATGCAATCAAGCCTTTCTTGATTCATCTTGTTATATTTAAATAATTTTACTGTTTTGATGTAAATTGTATAAAAGTAAAATGATTAAGTGTTTTGGGTTCTTTTTGGGCTTCGCTTTAGGCGTATTCAAACAAAAAATCATTGGAAAACTGGTATCATTAATTGTGGTCGTTGATATAATGGGACAAAATGGATTAAATCTTTTGATGTGAAAATATGAATGATTCCAGAGAATTTTCCAGAAATTTCTAAATTGACATCGGGCCTCGATTTTGACCGTGTCATTCTAATTAAATTAACTTTTGAACAGTTAAAATTTGAGACAATAATTTTTAAATTATTTGATAATTTTGAGTTTTCGGAATGATTTTAATATGTATACATCGGTTGGCGTAACCTCACACAGATCAGCCCGATCAACTCTACTGGTCTGAATCACAGTACTGATTAATATCAATTTTTACCACCTCTAATTGTTTTTTTTCAACACTAACCTAAAGATCCTCTACGTCAAAGGCCATAAAATATTTGACATCAATTTCCCAGTATTGTTATCATTTGTTCCAAAATTTTTAGGCAGAGACAATATTTCAAATTAAATAGGGTGGAGTGGACCACAGCATATATTGTATATATAATCGAGCAGAAAAAATAGCATATCAAAATATGAAATCCTTATGTACCCTTTATTCGATTCATCTGATTTGCTAAAAGGGGTCAGCCTAAACACTGTCAAAGATGTGTAAATGTTTGATTCGGAGTTTACATCGGCCACGTCTAAATTAAAACACATATTTTATCGGATGAATTCAGTTTCGGTTTCTTGATGCAAACTGTTCAAACCTATGCCAACATGAGTTCTTACTACAGAATTATAGAAACGATTTTCGAGTGGCCATTTTTACTTCGCTTCGTGCTCTATCTGATACTTGGATAAAATATGATGTAATCCTGTTGAAATCAATTACGATTCAGTGAATATTTTAAGGACAATGGCCTCAAGTTGACAGCGAAAGTCCATAGAATATTCCATACATGATAACGGGTTTTCTGTGAAGTCAATAGATCCCTGTAGTCCATATATTTCAAAAATCCTGATTACTTTTTCAAATCCTCGGGAGTAGCAGAAAATTATTTCAGGTGAAAAGTTTTGTTCACTCCTAGTGTACTAGGTAATTCCAAATCCTTTGGATCCATAGTGCCTTACGTATTTCGTTCCTAAAATTATAAGTTTTAACACCCTAATGGTATTTACTTCATTAAAAAAATTTCAATCATTGCTAATATATAATTTAACTTCTATGGGGATCATCATTTGTTCCTCATGCTGTTTTCTGTGTATAGAAGAATCGTCTTTACTGGTTTGAATGATTAATATATAAGACGACCGGTGTTTTGAAACAAGAAATACCATTGATTACTTGTGACCTTGGTTACAAGAATATTCAACAAATATTAGGCGTTTTCTGATTCGAGGCTTCTTCGTGGAGGCATAATAGATAAGCGTATTTCGAAATTAGACTTATGAGTGTTTTATGTAAAATAATAAGTTTAATTTCTTGGTGAGTCACTAACCTTCAAGATGTTAATATTTAAACATCAAAACAGGCTAACGAATTTTTTCAGATACTTTAATTTTGTAAAATAAATGAAGTTTTGGTGAGGTGTGGATTTACCGTGTTTTGCATCCAAAATCATCCACCGTTTTTTTTCAACATCATCAACTTTGAATATGCGCGATTTTTTGGTTTTTTTGATGTCAAATATACATAAAAATACCGTTTCTCAATCAATAAGAGAGATAATAAACCGGTTAGTCAGTAATTAGGAGAAAAGAAAACGAGAAGTTGATAATTTGCTACCTATTCCGCGTCTAAACACCCAATATATCATTAATCGATACAATTCAACTTACTTATCTACTCTCAATCAACGTAGATGACCACAAAGAACTGTTTGTACAGAAGAGATTCGTCGTCGATTGCATTCATAAATTGACGGCAATAAAACCAAAACCGTAGAAAAAATAAAAAAGGGCCTGGGAGTTGAGGTATGCTAAACAACCCTATGGAATTTTATAAAGCAGCAAGGGTTCACTTATGAAATGACGCACCCTATTTGTCGACGTCGGAATGACGCAGATGTCAAAGCTAGGCATGTAGAATATATTCGATGGTACATGTCTACCTCTCAAGTATTCAGATATGGGAACATAGTATTTATCGACCAATCGCCCTTCAATCTTCATATGTTCAGAAGCTATTCCTAGGCAAGAAAAGGAGTAACCCTAAATCTGATAATCAGACCTCGCGGAAGAAACACAACAATCATATTGGATTTAAATTCAGCGGATATAATTCACTGCGAAGCCATTACCACTTTGGTGAATGAAGAAATATTTAGTCAATTTTTAATCGAAAAAAAAAAAGAATTTTGGGACGAGAGGAGCAGTACATCCTAGTTATGGATAATGTAAATTTCCATCACTTCTAAGATATGTCAACTAATGCAAATGTTTCTTTTCGCTTTCTACCCCATATTCCCCATCTCTGAATCAATGCGAGGGTGTTTTCCTATTTAAAAAGTCATGTCCAAAGGGACACAATTAATTGGAACGGATGATCTTACCGGTCGTATGAAAGTTGCTTATAATAAATTCGGAATAATATTCTATCAGATTATTATTCGCACTGTTAAAGTTTTTTCGAATCGTATTTGCTTTTATAAGACATTAGAAGAGACTAATATTTTATTAATTCAAAATAATCTTTTGTTTTTAGCTTCTATGTTGTTTTTTCAAGCAATATCCACATTTTATGAGTAGAATCCGACAAAATAATTTTACGCTATCACACATCCGAGTTGGAAGTTGAAAAAAACGGTGATACCGGGTTTTGCATTAATAAATAGATTTTTTGAAGTTCAGTTTGAAATCTATTAAATGTATAAATAAAAGAGAAAAAAGAGTAATTTGGCCAGTTTTGTATTGAATAAACTCTGTTGCGCATTAATAATTGGATCTGTACAATGCCGAAAAGTTACCAACATGTTTCAGAGGACTTACGCCGACTTGTGATAAAAATGGTGATCGAAGAACGTAAATCACAAAAAGAAGTATCCAACACTCTCAAAATAAAAATTCCTACCGTATACTGGATTGTCAAAACATATAGGGACAAAGGAACGGTGATAGCGTGAAAGAGAGGCGGACATACGCCATCAAGTTTAACTGACGACATGAAACAAAGGCTGATGGAAACTATTAACGACGATAGTACAATTTGCATTGATGGAATAATCGAGAAGCTGCACCTATCGGTCCACACCTTCACAGTATGGAGATGGCTACAAAAGATCAACTATACGTGGAAGCTAACAAGGCCGATCCAATTAAAGCGAAAGGATCCAGACGTTAGACTGGAAACTAAAAGTTACTGCTAGTGGTACCAGACAGTAAATCCACCCCAGAGGTACAGTAACACGATATATCTAGACGAATGCCCCTTCAACCTTCACACGATTCAGAGCCACGCCTGGGGGAAGAAAGGGAAAACAACAAATCCCGTTCTTTCAAAAGATATAGGGCAGAACATTACCATGATCCTTGCAATTAATTGCAGGAATATAATAAGTTCCGAAGCCATCGTATCTACAGGAGTGAATTCTGTCATTTTTAAAGAATTTTTGAATAAATTGGTAACCATTCTTGGACGTGAGGGACAATATACGATAGTGATGGATAACGTTCGCTTCCATCATAGTGACCCTGATTTCTATGATTCATATCCTTATCAAATAAAATTGCTACCAAGGTATAGCCCATTTCTCAATCCCTACGAGGAATGGTTTTCCCAGATAAAGTCCATTGTCAGGAGGGATGGAGCGGTGCAGGGAACTAATGACCTTATATCAAGAATGACGGAGGAGTGTGGACGAGTCACGCAAGAAAGTCTTGCAAACTACATAAACCACTGCGAACAGTTTTTCCAACCATGTCTAAATGAAGAGGATATTGGGAGAGAATAAGACTTATATTTTATTGATTTTGCTGAAGTATTTTTATCAATAATCTATGATAAATGCACCAAATAAAATTTGAAATACTTAACCCTGCATAAAAATAAATGCGAAACGTTCTTTAAGTATTCAGTAAATCAAGATTATTATCATATAAAATACTAATTACTGGTTTTTTCCATTTATTTATACATTTAATTGATTTCTGAATTGTGTTCTTAAAAATCTATTTATTAATGCAAAAAATCTATTCTAAAATGCAAAATCCGGTACTATGAAACTTACAGTTCATATGTTGCGCAAGAGATCTTACCCCATCGTCGAATCACTTTTCTAAAATTTAAAATGCTTTAACTGCCACAATGAAAAAAATGTCATTTAATGTATGGATTATAATTGAGAACGTCTGTCTCCGATTGGCCACGATTGATTTAAATGCCCTTTCGCTACATCACTTTGAACAGATTGGATCTTTATCGCCTCTGCGTTAGGATGACCATGCATTATACACTCGGATTCGGGCTATACGCAATGTACAAATATCGATAGTAATTCCTCATTCTTATCTTAGTGATGTTCAGCAAGCTTTCTTTTTGACTAATACGAGGCTTATGAGGGAGAAATATACCAAGGAACTGAATGAAGGAAAGGCACAAAGTGCCCAAGACAATGATGTATGTTGACTCTGAGTAAATGTGCTATTGATACCCTATTATTTGCTATAAATTTAAATTTTGCGCTTTATTAGATCGGTTTATCGAGATCTGGGAGATTGAGGCGTGATAACAGATTGCACCTTCGAATTAGATTAGGTTTTCTGCAAATCTATTTGTTTCATGGATTTTTATTTTGTCCGATGGGATGATGATGCCAACGGTCTTGCCTTGAATATACTTGTCACAGCAACCAATCAATTAATTCAATGATCTATGAGTTATAATGAGCTGTTCGAGCGATGTACTTACTGCTTATATGGTCATTTTGATGAATTATTTCATGCGAAGTTTTCGGTTTAGTTTTCAGTAGNAGATCAAACTGCAAGCTAGCTCAAGAAAAAGTGTTGCAAATGATTTTTCATTGGGTTTCCCAGCGTAGTGGGAGAGAGTCAAGTCAAGACATAGGCTTAGACAAAAATACCATTATGGATTGGTATAATTTTTGTAGGGTCGTCACCCAAAAAAGAAATATTATTGCCCACCAGAATCTTCTTGGAAATGGCGTTGGTCGTCTTTCCCTTAACGAGACTCCTCAAGTGGTCATTCAAATTGATGAATGTCTACTTAGAGGGAGACGTTTATATAACAGAGGAAGAGTTCTAACAGGGGATGATACCATTCCTCTCCAAGATAGATTAGATTGGGAAGAATTAAATAATGAGTCACCTGAAGAATTAGATCAGACCAGAAATTATGGGCGCAGGATAACCGGTCCCTGGATTTTTGGAATGATACAATTCAGAAACAACGAGATGGTTCATATACGTGAGGGGAAGTTAGGCTGTTTATTGTGGAACGGCGAACTGCTGAAGTGCTGTTACCCATTATACGTTCAAATATTCGTGCTGGCACTGTCATTTGGAGCGATCAATGGGCCGCTTATAACCAAATTGGCAACGGCGATGGCCTAATACACGAATATGTCAATCATAGCACGAATTTTGTTTCGGTCGAGGGAGTTCACACTTAGCATATTGAGCGAACATGGTCAAGTCTAAAATTAAGACTCATTAAAAATATGAGAAGCACGTCACTTGATCTGTTGCCATCACACCTGGATGAATTCATGTGGCGTTCAAGAAATATTGGCAAAAAATGGGATATTTTTGAATGCTTTTTGAATGATGCAGCCACGGAATATCCTATTATATGGTGAACATGATAATAGTATATATTTTTATTTTTTGAATGTTTTTATTTATTACGTTGTTCTATATAGCGCACTAAATTATTAAAAGCATATTTTAATCATTAAAAATTGTATCTTTAAACAATTACAGAATTTTAATAATACTTCGTACCAAACTTCCGATGATTATATTTTGTTAAAAACTTTCCATTATATCACATAAATTTTATATTTCGTTTCAGCTAAATTTTGCAAAATTCTTCTAAATAACGTTTTTGATGTTATTATACGATGTATTAGAGCTTTCTCTGGTTAAAATAACTCACGACTAATATTTTTTTCCATTGAAGCTTGGAGTATGCGCGCAAAAGTTGTCACCAGCTCAGACAATACTCAATCATCAATGTTATTTATCGACATACAATTTATACTTAAGTGAAGATTAATAATTTAAGGTACAATTTGAATACCTCACAAGCAACAGAGGAAATAACATACTGTTGCATAACGGTTTTTTGTACCACAAAGATAGATCGAATGGACAACTATATGGAGATGTGGCCAATACGAAAAACAGTCCTGTCCTGCAAGGTTCACGTTTAAAATGATTCAGTGCAAAGCTAAATAAATAATCATAACCATGCACCAAATCCAATAAATGTCGAAATGAAAAAAATCTATAATAATGTCAATAATATAGCACGCAACACATGCATTTCTACTCGCCCAGTCATCTCACTTGGAACCCTTCACATTTCGTAGGCTACTCAAGGTGGCCTTCCATCTCTATGAAAAACTTTCAAAAAGTACGTCCAACGTATAAGAAACCGAGATAATTCCATTCTACCTTACCCTCAAACACTTCCTGAAATCATCATTCACTAGATCTAGAGTTTCGTTGCCCGAAGAGGTGTTCTTAATTCATGATAATAACTCAACAAGTAGAAATTAGGTGTTCGCCTCGGGTCGATTCATCTACACTCTCAAAAATAGTGAATTTTGCCATTGTGATGGTACATTAGAAGTTGTTCCTTCAATATTTACACAATTGTTTACCATTCATGTAACGATTGGAAATACTGTTATACCTGTGGTATATTCTCTTTTTTATTAAATAAACAGAGGCCTTCATACGAAGAAGTATTTGGAATCATACGTGGAGTGAGTGATAGAGGTAATCAGTCTGTTTCAATACTCATGGACATCGAAATGAGCATGATAAATGCTGAAAGAAATATTTTTCCATATTCAAGCATCAAGGGTTATTTTTCATTTACTCTGATGAATCTGGAGAAAAATACAGCAATCAGCAGTAATTTTACGCAAATATAAGAACGAACCAGATTTTTGCCTTAATAATAAAACTTTAATGGCACCCGCATTTATACCACCTGATGTCATCGTTGCATTTACACAACTTTTTATATCTATATTCTTCAGATAATATAGAGGGATTATAATATATGAGGGATTATATCGGGGATAATTGGATTGGACGAAACTGATACAACAACATTAGAAGAAATGATAGGTTTCCCATCCATATGTGGAATATGAAACAAACTGTCATGTACGGACAAGAAAAGACAAACAACGTCATTGAAGGGTGTTACAATTCTTTCTCAAAGTCTTTGGGATTAAGCCATCCTAATATTTGGAAATTTTTGAAAGCTATTCAAAAAGAACAAAATCTGAACGAATTTAAACTTGCGCAAGCGGATGCAGGTGCAAAAACTCCCCAAGGAAGAATTTACAGAGATATCACTTTACGAATCGAAAACATAATAAGGTGATATCAACCTTGCACCAAAATTTTAAATTTCCTTTTCGGAGTTGAATTTAATATAAATATATGAAGTGTTTAGAAATCTGTAAAATCCAAATCTACTGTTTTGTTGATAAAAAAATATGTAGTTATGGACCAAAAATATATTCTAGAGTGTATGAATAAAAAGAAAATTTCAAACTTTAATTGTAAATTAATGAATGACGTCGTAGAAAAGTCCTGCTAAGAAATGTATTACGAAATAATTTCGTGCGATATGTGCTGCGAGGAAAAGTCTTGCTAAGAAAAGTTATGGAATCAGAGCAAAATATAACATTTCTAATGGCCAAAAGACATTCAGTTAGTGACGAAATTCGAATACTAATCATTGTGGATGTGGTCAACAATGGAGAAGAAGTCAGCAGCATCTCAAGAACATTCGACTTGTAGCGTTCTATAGTTGACGACATTATAAAAAAATATAGGAGAACTGGAATAGCTATCAAATCAGCAAATGGTGGGGCAATCAGAGTAAAATTGACTCCCTCAATTTCATCAATGATTGTTGAATTGATGAACGACAATGTCACACAATCTGTGATTGATATCAAGAACCGACTTAATTTGAGCGTCGACGACACCACAGTTTGGAGGTGGGTTAAAAAGCTGGGCTTGACATATAAAATGACCCGCCCAGTACCCATACATCGAAATGATTCAGATATTAAGGCTGAGCGGGTAGCGTACATTGGCTGGTACAATTCAGTA
>JWZT01000800.1:27780-69720 GCA_000827895.1 Thelohanellus kitauei
GCATTATAAAGAACGTATAGATCGGTCTTATCTCCTCAATACATGAAAGAAATCAGAACTTAAGATCCAATTTAGAGGATTTGAGTTGATACCTTTCAAACTAACTTATGTAAATTCTCAAATATTTCGGAGGAGCTTTTGAGAACCAACAAAAGTTTAGAGAATTGTGAAAAACTCAAGCAGAACTTTTAAGTATACACCCAAACTTTCTAACTTTAGTATCACGGAAAGAAAACATACCAGGAAAATGGTAATATTTCGAAAAAATTCCATGTCTCAGATTATATAATTTTGTGTTTATGTAACTGGAAATTCCCCAGCTATATATTCTGTGTGTGGAAAATACAAAATTCTGAAATGTTTAGAAAAATAATCTTACTCGAAGATTTCGGGGCAAATAACACAATCTTTAGAGAATAAGCATTTCCAAATCCTCAGTGATGTATTTCATGAAATGAAACTTAGATCGCAGAGGTTTTAATTTAGGCCGAATTTGGACTTTCAGTTGTAAACAAGATCACCTCAAGCACTAGCATATCTTGCTTTAGCAGCAATCCGAAGTGCCTCAGAGGAACCTTCAAGTTTCTCTGGTTCAGAATAATAAACCAGTCGAAATAAATGAAATATATTTTTGTTAGTATAAAATAACACCATATCAACATAAAATAGGGTCTAACCGACAGGCATTCCCTCACCGATTAAACGTTTAATTATAGCTTTTTCATTGAAATTTAGCGAATAAAGACCGGGTTGATAAGAAGAATTCTGGTGAGAACCAGAACGATAAGTTGTTGTAGTAACCACATCCTAAGACTCGTTTGGAGAAGGCCGATCGCCGATAAACCAATAGAAGGTTGTAAGTCTCCTGAAGAGTCATTGTTTCGAAAACTCTTATTTTGTCGTGTATAGGACATAATGCTACTGTCATATGCTTAAACCAATAAAAACTATTTGGCTCAACAGCATATCACAAATTTTGTCGAAAATATGTTCAAATCAGTCTTTCGCTAAAAGTTCTCGGACTAAACTATTAGAATGAATTTGAGTTTTGTCTGTAAAGTAGCACTATCAACTAAACAACACGATATGGCAACATAATAGCAACTGGAAAGAAATATTTTCACATTTGGATAAAGCTATAATTTGCCAATATTGTCAAGTGTCGAATGATCTCAAAAATGGCATAGGGAGCTAGCCATCTTTGATTCCACATTTCTTGATTCAATTGACTCTATTAACTGATAAGATTCAAGAAAAATCTACCCGTCAGGTCATTCATAAGCAACAAATGATAATAAGAGGTGAATGGATTACAGAGGACGCTGGAAGAGTTGAGTAAGTTACTTCCTCCATAAACGCCGAATAAATGGGCTCAGAGAATTTGGGAGAAAACCCCATGGATTTATTCCTATAGGTCTATCATACGCACAAAGAGACCAGAAAATCCTATAACCAAATGATTTGTACCCGCAAGTTTTGGGGAAAATTCAGGTAAAAAGAAGGAATGAGTTATATGGTGGTAACTTTGCTGTTTGTTTCTACCAAGACATCAATGGATAATTTTCAAAGAAATTGGTTTTTGGGAGAAGAACCAGATTCAGTATCCTGGTGGTGAATTGGCTCACACGGCTGAAACGGAATAGCTTAGTGTTGTTCAAATCTAAGGGAAATTCCTAGATCAATAACCTGTTGGTTTGATGGAATAATGAGTAATAACAAGCGCATAGGGATAAACATTGCATCTGGGGATTACATATATTACCGAATTAACCCGACGCATTTCTATTGTTCGTAGAACACAATTACTAAACACAACAGCCTATGTTTTAAAGATTTCAATATAAGTTAAATTTAGTTAAAAAAAGGAATGCAGATTCATTTTTCCCTAAACAGTGACGATTAAACTATAATTTGAGCTCTGAACGTATTGGAAAATGTCCGATCTGTCTTTCTGTTGGATAAAAAGAAAATCACTAGGTTTCGAAGTTTTCGGTTATTTTTCATGAAAGCGTTGTAAATGGCGCTTGGCTCAAGAGATGACGAAGTCCCATATACCATTTAGAGCCTATCACATGGCTTGATTCAGCGGGTTTTCGCGTAAAATATCCAGATTCTCTAAATGTTTACTAAAAGTAATGTCAAAAATATCAGTTCTGTGGAGATGAAGGAGTTAAATGTATCAAGGTGGTATGAATGTTTTTTTGGGGAGGAGATTACGTTTGAAGTACTGAAGGGCAATTAATGTTTCTCACAACATCCAAATATTTATCTAATTTATGCAGTTGGCTTACAACCGAGAGCGTTGCATTCTTATTCACCTAACGTCAAATATTGATCAAAATATTTGACGAACAAAGTTTGGAGGTATATAGCCCTTGATTTCGATTAAATAGGTCTCTGAAACTCGTACCTATATTTTTGCATTCCCTGGCCTTCTTTCTGAACCAAATGAATCGGATAAGTTGAAACCATGGATTATAACAAACAATCGTGGATAATTAATGTCAACGTGAAACAATACAACCAATCGCGTGACTGTAAAACGTCTCGCGTTTTCAGGATGTTTGTTTGCCGTGTTGACATATCCTTCTACTGAACTTAGAACCTCGTTTAAACTGAAACAAAAAGTCTAAGCCCTCCAGCAGTTCGTTAACTCCTGGGCCGTTCTTGTTACAAACAGGTTGACTATTTTAATTTGTTGTAATTCATGTGATTGTGCACATCTCTAACCTGAAGGTAACCTCTTCGTTCGTTTCCAATATTGGGTGTGGATTGAGGACAGATACTAAAAGATAGTTTAGAACACTCATCGCGGTTCAGGTGGCAAGAAATGTCGTTCATAATATAGCAAAATCAAGCAGATCCTTCCTATATCGTAAACCGAGAGTATTGTACCCTTTAATATATAAAATCAGTTGATGGATGTATATCTTGGATCCCTAAAAATACGAGGACGAGAAGGCGTATGCAAATATTGAGATTGTGTGAACCATCGCTACTTCTCCATATTAAGCGATGCTGTAAGCGTGTAATTTAACCCATGCAACTTGGCTGGTTCGAGTATAATATAAAAAGTCAAAGGTGGCCAGATCTTTATCACAGCAAACAGTCTCGAAATATAACTCTGGATGAATCAGTCGTAATTTTGTTAAAACCATACCAGAAATCTCCAGGCTGAAGAATGGTCCTCATTTTTTATTTGCGAGCCCTATATTGCTAGGTTTACAAATAAAGGAATTGATCAAAGATCGTTCCATCATACCGAATCACAGGTTACCTTCAAAAAGATTGCTTTTTAGATCATGTAATGCAAAAAGACCACAGTTCAACGTAAAATTCAAGTACTATATTGTGAGAAAAAATTGGCAATGAAAGAGCTTTTTAAAAGACAAGGCACCAAGGACTAGATTGAAAACACAATAATGGCTCGGATAAAATTCAAGAATGAAAAAAATCATCTAAATTATAAATTATTGCAGTTTAGGTCTTCTAAAATTACACTATAAACCACCTTGTGGTTCACACTGCTGTAGCTGTAGGATCATCTTGAAACTAGATATTGTCCACATTGGTGACCATACTCTCTGAAATATCTTAAATAATAAAAACTAATATGATAAAGTTATGGTTTTTAGACTTGATACTCCTTAAGTCTACGTTACACTAAAATAAAAACAGAAATATAAACACATACACACCCTTCTTCGGCTTCCTCTATCAACTCCTCCACAGAACGTTTAAGGCACGAAGAGCCCACGCGCTGAAGTGTAAGGTCTGCATCATGCAAAAAATACATGCCAAAACAGTGGTTCTATTGGCCAGATTTTGGTTTCGGACAACCGTAGAAAACCTGAGTCAAGCGGGGGATACTCATGATGTATTTGACCAAATCTTGACACCGGGTTGAAGTTGCCAACTTTGGCTAAATTATCGAAAAATCCATACCGCGCCCCATGTTCGAGGCTCTCGCCAATGATTTGATCGAACTACTGACAGCTCGGCTGAATAACATAAATATGTGCGCAAGTCTATATTTGAACACATGACAAAATACGCCAGTTTTAAATAAGGCCCATGAATATAAATTCTCGTTTTTATCAACAAAACTATTTTCTATAAGACATCTTTTTATCATTTAATCGGGGGAATATTTGCCGTTCGGAGACGGCACGGTAGTAATCTGCGCGGTCCCTGTTACATTTTAAAGGATCAGAGTTTCCTCTCCATACAAATGGTTATTGTCAATGTCCTTTGGGGAATTTGATATCCTTGAAACATATTTACTTGAACAGGATGAGTGCCATTAGTCAGCATTTGCCGCCACTCGACAAGAACGTCGTTATTGCAGCATTTGTCGTCAATTATTGGATAGAAAATTGTCACCTCCATTTCGGCGCCCAAAAAACATGGTATATCACATAGCAACTAAAACCTGAGTTAAATATCTTATAAACGGTGGTTTGAGATAATTATAAAGGAATTTAGTTACCCGATCATGCGTCTGGTGAGAATACAAGACGAAATCTCGCTGCTAACAATTTTTTGACGGTTCCAAGCCAAAGCGATGAGTATTCTAATGGTCTAATATGGGTTAATATCTGACTATTTTTTGTGGTTTCCTATTCATTAGCTGTTTACATCGTTTAAAATTTCGGTGTTATGAAACCATTAACGGAACAACTAGAGTACAATCTTACAGGCTGATTCTATAGATTATAAACTCTTGTAGCATGTGAATAGAACCGCATCGTGCCATGGTTCATGTTCCGGTTTCATACACACTCCACTAATGGTTAAAAACTTACAAATCATGTTCGGAAAATTTAGATGACTATTAAGTATAGAGTACATGGTCACGTTCAATGAAAAAAAGTTATTTTTTATTCCAGCAAGATATAAATAATTCGGGTTCTCTAAATAAAGTTTACAACGAAGTCCAGAGTTTTGTTATTTTCCCGGTGTTACTTTATGGTTAACCAAAACCACAAAATGATATTTGGGTGTGATGGGTAAAGTATTCTATCTAGCTGATTCCTAACTATTGGTCATCATCGTAGAATTGAACCGATTCATAACCTTAACATGTTCACTGGCCCCGCCATGTCGTTTGGCCGTTATTAAAATAATTCTTGACCCTGAACAAATCAAATCGTTGAATATCAGACAACATTTAAAATATCGGGACTCCTCATATCAATATCCACACTATGTTTGAGTCGAAAACACCTTCCATCCATTGAATCCGTGAGACAAAATTATGATAGCCACGGAAAAATGGCCCACTTTGTGTAATGGGGAAAGATAAGGATTTTTACATGTATCATTAATTAGATTTTGACAAGTCAAGCTGCAAACATTTTTAATAAAGGTTTTTTACTCATAAATGTGCTCAAGAGAACTGTGTAAATTAAACCATTCACACCCGATATCAAAACGATGCTTGGGAGGTTGTAAGCCAGTTTTTGAATTTTATCCTCCTAAATAATGCTTTATAAATACCTATGGGAAACGACGTGAAAATGGTTGAAATCATAATATATGACCAGTACCGATGCTTGATTTTAAAATAAAATTCGGATACATATAGCTAATTTAAAAAAATAGATACCCAGAGTGTTTAGTTGTTGGAACTCAATACCAGTATTTTTAAGTCAACAGAATAATAATTTCTGGAAGGAAATAATTGGGACCGGGTTTTTAACATGAATATACCATTCTGCTATCCATATGTCCCGCGGTGTATTTTCGAGCTATGCTCGTTGTAAGTCTACTTTCTGGATAAACAAAAATCCTTTAGGGAGAGTTCATGAGATTAACAACTGTATCTGTCTGAATCCATCAAAACAATCCAAAATATAGGTAAGATCGAGATGGTTGGAGGGTGATCCACGATGAGATTTGCTAAAATAAATCTCTCAATTATATTTCCTGACTAATGAAAACGGATTCTGATGCTTGAGTTGGTGAGAATCCAACACAACATTGACTGTGGTGTAGCTACAGTTTTGATAAAGATCAGATGGATGGCGTGAAAACCAAACAACAATATGTCACATTTTTGAGTCATTTGACATTAGTTTCCTTGAAATTTCTGATGGATCAGCACCAAATCGTCGATTCTCGTCAATATTACGGGCTACAATTCAAACGGTCTGAAAGTGATTTAAAATAGTCTCTAAGTTTAGGTTCATCAAAACATGGCTGACGTTATAAAAATGGCAATTTCGATTTATGATATATAGTAAAACAATGCTATAGCTGTAAACACATGAAAGCCTGGCTTTTGTTAAGAAAAAAGTATCACACTAAGGGACCCGTTTTCTCATGGTAGTCTTGATTTTTTGTTCGTTTCAGTCTAGAACCCGGCTTTGGCCACGCCGGGCATCAGTGAGCACTGAGAATATTAACCCACGAAGCTTGGATGTCCATTAACCCTACAGTGATTCTACGAACCCCGAATTACTTTCCAACATCAGTATTTTTATAAATCAGGAACTAAATTATGCAACTATTCGGTAACCTGATATTTTTTCATTTAAAGATGCACTTTGTAAAATTTAATTAATTAAAAATTAATTAAATAAATTGTTATTCTCTTTCAAAAGTCTCTTCTTTCGCGTTTTGAGGGAAAATTTTTTTAAGAAAAAATCACGTTATTCAGATTTCTGCTTTCCAACGTCAAACAAACAAATACAGGGCTTTTGGGTCTATTTCGTCTTTTGAAAGTTTAATTTCGTCATTTCGTTTTTTAGGATTTAACTTTTAGTTATTTTAATCATAATTTCATTTTAACTGGATAAAAGCCAGTCTTTAGTGTTGGAAAAATTTGAAAAGTGGAGAGGTCGAGATTCTTATTACGGACAACAGCGTTTTCAGCATTCTAAAGTAGTGTTGCGCATTCAAGGAATTGGAATTTTATGATTTTGTAATTTTTGTACTTTCTGAAAACTTCATCAAATAAGATATTTTAAAAGTCCCCGAAAATTACAACAGTCTCTATATGTTATAACTTTTTAAAATTTATATTTCATGTCAAAAAATGCGTGTTAACAAAACGGAAACTCAAATTCCACGAATGGTGGCTTACTATACATTTTCAACTTTTCCAATATTTTCCAACCAAAAAGATCGTTTTTATAGATTCAAAATGAAACTTAAATTTTGCAAAGGAAAAAAAAGGAAAAGGACGAAATTGAAGGTTTGAAAGACAAAAAATACCTGAAAACCTTGTACTTCCTAATATGTATTCCGTAAATCTCAGCCATCCTTAGTGATGTGGGTTTTTTTAATTTTTTTCCTCAAAGCATGAAAGAAGAGACTATCGGAAGAGAATAACCATTTATTAAATTAAATTTTACACAGTGCATTTATAAATCCAAAATACCAGTATATATCACTGATCAAGCGATATTGCCTTGATCATTAGTACATCAAGATTTATCTTGAATGACCACAGATTCAGTGTTCCAAGTATGACTAATCGAGGATTAAGAACATTAGATGATTGATATCTGAAAATTTAATACAAGAAATCGAAAATTGTTCACCTTATATCCTAACCGCGTTAGTCAATTTAATCATGGACTAATGAACTTTACCCACGAGTCTGGCGATCAAGATAGCTTCGAAATTGTTAAATGATTAGCCATAAACTCATGGGTAGCGTCATAGTTCAGCGCCTTGTAATCTTCTCCCGATAGTTGAATAACCGATTAGCATTCGCTAAATCGAATGTCGGGGCACCATTGCCACACAAATCGGCTACTATTGGACTCTGAACGGTGATAAAAGGTAGGTTAGTCTATGAAATATAAAACAGAATGTAAAATAACTTTATCTTAAACTGTCATCGAAATTCTGAGATCTATTAAATTAACTCAATGACGCTATTTCTGGAAACCTACAACCTTTGTTGTACAAATTAATGAGTATTGTAACGCCTGCACTTGGGCAAAGAAAAGACACTTCTAAACCATTTATATGATCAAAGCTTCATTTGTTTCACTGCTATTATGAAGGCGGCTGATCATTTCGCCGTAATTTTGCTGAATATCATGAATGTTGGCGATTTTAGTGGAAATCTCACGGGATCCAAATATTTTGACAGGCCCCAAACACCTATCGAGATGCATAATTTCTGATAGCATCAACCAGATGTATCTTGACGTTGCAAATATAGTGCAGAGAAAATTTTTACAATAAAAATCAAAGCCATACATAGTTTGTTGATCTTCTAAGGATTTATCGCTGAAAATACTATTCCAATATTGCTATTGAAATATTTTCTGGGTTTCCCAGGATAAGAGTAGAAAATTATCAAGGTTTCGGGTAAAAATATACCGATTACTACCGGGTTTTGCGATCAATCGATCGCATCTCAGCAACGAACCGATCACATCTTGGCGATCAATCAATCGCAACTTAGCATTCAATAGATGGATCCTAATTTTTTTAAGAATTGATATCATATGATAGTTTACCTCAATAAACATATTGAATGTATTTATCAAGATGAGGATGGTAAAATATCATATAGGATATTTTAGCTTGGCGAATGTTTTTTTGACTGTGGAGTGAAGGGCAATAGAATTTAATCAGTTAAAATATTATATACGTTCATTTTTTCAGAAACAGGAATCAGGCAGTGTGTTTACATGGTATTCGCTTATTTATTACTTCGAATGAATAAATTCTAACTATTTTACAAGACAAATAGAGTTTTCGTCTTTTTTATTTCTAAATTTCGCCATCGTCTGTGTATGCATGCAAGTTTACAAGTATTTAACCTTATTAAATTATATTGAAATTCGCTTCACAGTCAAAAAAAACATTCGCCAAACTGATGATCCTGTATGATATTTTTACCATCCTCATATTGGTCAATACATTCATGACGTTTATTGAAGTCAACTATCATTAGATATCAGATCTTAAAAAAAACTATGTGCGATCGATTGGTCGCAAAACCCGTATCAAAAGGTTTCAGGTATTAGTGATGTCTTTTATGTTACAAATATAAGGGCTCTGCCCATTAAGTCCGATTTAGTGACAACTACTGACCGAAAAAGTTGATTGAGTTCCTTAAAAATCAACCGTCTTACGAGTGTCACAAGAAGTGGAGTAAATGTTGAGTCGTCCATTCTTCCGATATTTTAATAATTTCTAAACGTGCCGACATGGATCACAGACAAATCCGTTACTATCCATTTGTATTAGGGCCTAAATTATTGACGACCACTACCACTTACATAACAATGAAACATACTGAGAGTTAAGGATTTAGATTTCGGAGAAACCGAATAAATGTCACCATCGGGTGGTTCACACATTTGTTACCAACGTAAGGAGTAGTAAAATTTGGGAGTTCGACACCATTTTGCGATCAAAACAGATAGAAGTGGTATCTTACGTGTTTTTCAATGAAATTCAAGTAAGGTAAATGTGAGGTGGGACAATGGCGATGAAAACTCAACTAGTTTTCCATACATTGAACTGATAGGTACGACCAAAGCGTCATTGTGATACGGAAATTGTTAGAGCATCCAGTTGAACTTTTATATGATAAAAAAGTTAACTAGTAGAAAGGATGACTCTTAAAATTTGAGTATAAAACGCCGTCATTGGAGATATTTTGTATGCCACTCTATGACCAGTGACCAAAAATCATATAGTTAATAACGGCAAAGCGATCGGTCGCCAAAGAGTTTAATGAAACATATGGGAAGGGGCGTCATAACATTATTCACAAAATCCAATTAGACAAGCAAAAAACCAGCGCGTATTGAACTATGTGAAAATATCACATGGTAATGATGATCAGAATAGAGTAGGCGATGAAAATTTATTGGGGGTAACTATGCTTTGATGTGGACTGCCCGAGGTTGAAAAAACCTTTGTAAAATAGTAACAAGTGTCAAATGTTTTTTGAGCGATCAGGAGTAAAACCGCGTATCCTCCATTACTCCAACAATGTTGGCACTGGTTGCAAGTATAAAAAACTAGATTTAGACAGAGTTTTATATGCGTTGTAGGGCTGAAAAGTCATTATTTCTTTATGGATTGAGTAAACTCCGATGTCATCATTATCGTCCCGAACAAACACTAAACCCTGATTGATGAAACCAAAAGTGTATCTCTAATAATGTGTTATTCTTTGTGTCACGGGTTGAAGGGCTTTCGTTTTTATATAAAATAACAAATTGGCACAAATCGCCCTTGAGAAACTAACAGATACTGCTGTTGGGAGTCGAGAACCAAATATTTCTTTATATCCATGATAAACACTTCGGTTATAAGCCCTTGGTCCCAAAATATGGCTCTGATTATATGAATTTGGCTGATGTAAATTCTACTTCAAGAAATAAGTTCGGTGAATTCGTGTTAGGAAAACCCCACATTTAACCGATAACAGTCATCCATTAAATAATTTGTTAAAATAAAGACTAAAAAAGTGGTTATAAATGTAATAGTTGTAACTGTTATACTCATCACTTGTGGCTTCTCGATTTCATTTGGGTATCATTGTAAAGACCGGGGAGTCTGCCTATCAGTCCAATCACACGAAAAACAGTTTCTATTGTGTTGGGTGGAAAAGCGAGGCATGATAAGTAAATTGTAAAGAAATGTAACATCACATGTGACCCATTTTAAAGCTACCATGTGGCACTTTAAAGATCGGTTTGACGCGCTATGATCTGATATAAGAGATCGGAGATACAGTAAACAGTATTAGCTCCGTGGAAAATGCTGGTATTTCCATAAATTTATTTTTCTACTTGGACAAATAAATGATTTGAATAATTAACAAGTTAATTTTGTATTCTTTATCCTTGAGGAGAGCCACCGAAGTTGTGAAATGGGAGAGAACTTTATCTTAGTATGGATAAATGGCGCAGGGAATGTTTGAAATATACAATCTGAACCAGGTTCAAATGATAACTCTCCACATGTTGATGGTTAATATCAAACCTTGACAAATAGCTATGAATTAATTAAAAGCATATACTTGATCAAAACATGGCTAGAATCAAATCCCATTACGATTCTCTGTTGTGTGATACTTAATATCAGTCATTGGGATCCTCGAACGTATGTGGGTGGGATAGAACTTAGGAGAACGTAAACCTGGGTTTGATCACGCGAAATATGCAAAAGCTGGTGTGGTAAGTATGCGATTCAGTCTCCGTACAATGGCTGTGGGCTTAGGTGGTCCTATTGCCTCGTATTCCTGATACAAAAACCATTTTACATTAGAACGCGCACTCGCAGTACCACAGTAGTATTGTAATGGCGGATGTTGTAGTCGTTGAAAATAAAGATCATGATGAAGAGGCTCTCATTGGTCCAAAGCCAGAGAAGCGAGCCCCGAAAAATCGGAAACGAAAACGTGATAATTTTATTCATTCAGGCTGTCGATACGAGCAGGTTTATTTGGACAACATGCCCTCGGCCGAATCATACGAAAAAAGCCTAATGCATCGAGACGTCGTTACTTACGTGACTTTTACCAAGTTTTAATTATTATTTATTTAGGACCGATTTTTTGATTACGGTCAGTATAAACGGACAAGTCAAGTTCTGGAAAAAGATTCTGGGTGACATAGAATTTGTAAAGCAGTTCAAAGCGCACACAAGTTTGGGATTATTAAACAGATAATGTTTGTTCGGCTGCAGTCAGTGATGACGGTCTCTATTTTGCCACTGTAGCACTGGACAAAACTGTCAAGATATTCGATGTTATCAATTTTGGTATTTTTGTCACAATATAGACATGATTAACATGTTCAAACTAAATTATACTCCCGACAAATGTTGTTGGATTTACAAACGTGGCCAGCCCACAATCGCTTTGGCAATGTATAATCTCGTTTTTCATACAGTACACAAGCTGAAACTGGAACTATAAGGGTTTATGACGCTAAAGAAATTTCAAAATTGCTCAAGGAATTACAGATTCATCAAGCAAATGTCACGGCAATTGCTGTAAGTAACATTTTTATACTGTTTATTACCGTTTAATACCATCATAAAATCTCATAGGATCTATTACCAATAGGTCCAATTCATTGCCATCAACAGGCGTCATTCCATAAGAGTAAAATATTCATTTCAGATTATAAAGTCGTTTTAAATATTTCGGTTCCCGATTGTACACATTTTACGCCAAAACCATTATAAAAATGTTTACATTCACATATCATTGTCACGAAATTCACGTTCTGCATATGCTAGCGTTTCATTTTCTATCTTCGGGAAAGTTCTTACTTTATCGGTACCAAAAACATATACCGAAGCCTGACGTACGGATCATAAAGACACTCAAAAAGACCAGAATTTTTATTAGGTACTTTGAAACATTTATGTAATATGCGATCGCTATGGAATTCGTTCTTTCAAAAGATAGACGAGCAGGTCAGAGGATACATACCCGAAATTTTGATTTTTCCTAAGAATTAAAGTTATTATGGCCACAAAAATTCTTGCCTAAAATTATCAATTGTATTATATCGAGCCAGGTCCAAATAGTGTTCTTATGAAACTGGTTCATAAATCAATCCGAACCTGAATGTAATTCACGTTCAAATTTTCGATCAATCTCATAAAACAGTGAACTTGTTCAATTTGGATTTTAAAAGGTCCAATTTACCATATTACCAAAGTCTGACATATAATATATCCATTGAGCATGTGGACCACAGCTCCTTGGATCAGTTTATTATGATAACCGAGTTATATCTTGAAGCATTTTACACCAGATGCTCTTTCGTCAACTCGAGACAATCCGGAATGTGTTTTTCATGGGCTATTTGTTTCACATAGCGTCAAAATCGAGTTCCATAGAAGAGTACTTGGTTCTCCTGAAATCGCTGATCGTAATTTTCGAAAGTTATCAACGAAAACATTTTGATCACATATTTTCTGAAAGTTTTCTTTTCAGAGCTCACCTCCTTAATCACAAATCGCCGATTTGAGTCAAGAATCTGGGAGCCTGACAAAGAGTAGTGTGATAATTGACACACGATTTTTACTTTCGTTCTAAGCCTAATGTATCCTAGATCCTGCCTTGAAAGCTTCAACAGCCATGGTTCCGTATCAATAAAATCTCGGGAAAGTAGGATTGTGATTCCATAGTCTGAGATAAAACTTTAGATTAAAGAGCATAATTTGACATTAATTTTTGTTGCATATGGTGAATTGTTTTGAAAGCGATCCCTGTGTTGATGACACCTGTGCCATAAATTATAATAAAATAGGACAACAAAGGATCCAGGTCTACCTTTGACTGACTAGCGATCAAGTATTCACCCCGACGCCCTAGAACAAACATTACTTCTTGAGATGCTTGGCTTAAGACTTCCGAGCATGATAAAAATTCAAGTTTTCGTTTATTTGTATGTTCCTATCGTCGACGTCACAAAATCCATAGATTCTTGCGAAATAAACCATGCGGGTGATCTATGATGCTATTTCGCAGATTGGTTCTTGTTTTCTCATTATTCAAGCAGGTTTCGACTCATAGGAAAGATTTTTATACTGTTACTATTTTGGAATTGATATTTTTCATATATTCGATATTATATCCTTTGATAATATCAAGCACCCTAGTTTCGTCGTTTCCTCTTATTTTTAACTCTGAAATATCATCTAATCTCAGTATAATTCAGTTGCTGATGTGGTTGTTAGCTGTGACAGCAAAGGAATGATTGAGTACTGGTCTGGATATGAAGATGGGTGTGTGTTTCCCGAAAATGCAGTCGATTTCCAATACAAGACCGATACAGATCTATTTGAACTACTTAAAGTAATATCATTTTAACCAAAGTCGCATAGTTGTGCCTACTCAATCGCCTTCTCGAATGATGGGTCTAAGTTCGCCATCTTCACGTCTGATAAACACGTTATGGTTTTTTGGTTCAAGACCGGAAAGAAAATCAAAATATTTGATGAAAGCACTATTACGTTTACCGAAGATCAACAAGTAATTCCATGGTTTTTTCATGAAAAATAGACACATTCCAGATTTTGAATTCGGACGCAGATTGGCCGTCGAAAAGGAGTTGGAAAAAACGAACACTTTATCCTTGACCAATATACGTAGGTTGTTTTCCTTACCCAGTTTTTGATGAAAGTGGCAACTTCATCATAGTCCCGTCTATGATTGGAATAAAATGTAACTATTTCTCTCATTAGTCATCAATCTTACCACCAACACGTGCGTTAGGCTCATGGGAAAAGTTTTATTTGTGACAAACAGAATGAGAGCGTACGTTTTTTACATCTATCCCTTTATCAGGGTAAACCGAGCAAAAGCAAAGCCTCTATCACTCTCGTAATCCCTATAATTATTAGGAAATGCAAGCAGCCGAGAATCCCACCCTGAGCCAGGTCGTAACGGACCCTGTTCTTGTGTGTTCTGGCTTCAAGAAAAACAGATTTTATATTTTTAGCAAAAGGGAACCAGAACCTTCGGATGCGTATCCTAAAAAATGATATAGTGTCGAAAATGAGCGCGATATATTCAACGAGAAACCAACGAAAGACGAAATTGCGGCTTCTACAATCGTTTTTGTTATTTTTTACACAGGCTGGAACCACCAAAGCACTTCCTACTTCTGCAATTCTACATACCTCTATGGGTGACATATTTATCGAATTGTATCCAAAAGAGTAAGAATTGAGGATCACAGATGTCCAAAAGCGGTTGAAAACTTTACCACTCATGCCAAAAACAACTATTACAACGACCATATATTCCATAGAGTCATCAGACAGTTCATTATTCAAACAGGAGACCCAAATGCTGACGGAACTGGAGGCGAATCTATCTGGGGACGCGAATTCGAGGACGAGTTTCATCCTAAACTCAAGCACGATCGAGCATATTGTCTCAGTATGGCAAACGCTGGACCCTGTACCAACGGATCCCAATTTTTTATCACCGTGGCACCCACTCCATGGCTCGACAATAAGCACACAATGTTTGGTCGAGTGGTAAAGGGAATGGAGGTCGCCCTTTCCATCAGCCAAGTATTAACTAACGACGCCACGGATCGACCAATCGAGGACGTCAAAATTGTAAGCATTACTGTTAAATAAAAATATTTATTTGTATGTTTGAAATGTTCTCAGTGACACGTTTTCCCATGCATCTTTTGGAATCAACAAAACAGCTTGGCAGTGTTAATCGCAAAAATGTTATACATACATTTTCTCTATCATAAATAATCGTCCATACAATATGCAATAGCTCATACTTCAAGGGACTACCAGAGACGCCATCATAAACCCGATATTAACATGTCAATATTTAGCGCTCAAAGCTTGAAAATAGAACCTGCAGTTTCTTTAAAATCGAACACGAAGGTATCAAGATAATAAACGGGTGTTAGAGCAGTCAACATTGACTACATAACGTTCTTTCGGGCCTCAAACAAGAGTATGAACCTTGTACTCATAGTCCTTCTCTACTACCTAAGGCATAGGAGGTGTCTATGAGGGTTACTTTAGAGATAATAGTGAAGCCCCGTTAGCAATCATCGTTCCATATGTACTGCAACTTGGTATTCACTTCAATGATTGATTTTCAGATGGGATATAAACGATTGCTTGTTCATGATTAGAATGAGACTATTTTGATTATATCCTAAAATCACAAAAGGACCACGGGTTTGCATAAGCCGTTTGCCCTTTTACTACTCACCATCAGCTAAATCCTGTTAACATTATTGTAGATTATAGGAATTATCTATTGATTCAACTTTCTGTTGAGTAATATGTTATGATTCTGTAGCCCATTTCTGATTTCATATTACAAGGGCCGTTACCCACAAGTCCCTATGATTTCACATTTTTACATCTCCACCTACAAGTTACGTATCTCGATGCCAAGCTATTTCAACTTGTTATCGATGTTAAACATTTGGCCGTTGTTTAGTATCAAATACTATTACAAAAAGAGCATGATTTGATGTTGCAGTCTTGCTTTTCATAATTTTTATCAAATTAATAAAAAGTTCGGGTAATATACATTAGTTAATCCCAAAAATATTGATTGATAGGTAACAAAATGGGCTCCTGGGTATTCTAAGAATGCAGCGACATCCGTTTGTTCAAGATCCTCACAAACTCGGCCTCCCAACCTTAGTGAAACAGTTAGAATATTGGGGCCATTTTTTAGTGATCACCCAACATCGTATGCTTATCACTCAGTTTGTTGCCCAAGTTCCGAATGTTACTGCAGAATTTCTCTTGATTAGTTTGATTATCGTTGTAAATTCGAATAGGCCACACTGAAACCAAATGACAACATAAAAATCATATCCATATAGATAACTAAAAATTAACCTCGTTGGTCACAGAAGATCAATCCATGACACATTCACTACAAATATTCGACAATTAACTTGGAAAGTCAAATAAAATGCATCATTTGGAGGCGACATTCGAGGGCCATTCAATGATGTTAGATAAAAGAGGAATAGAGATTTAATCGATGTTTGTCCAGTGGTCAACTATATAGGTCACTGGGTGATGTTTTCAGAGCTGGATCTACCATTTATATTGACAGCATTTAGGGTTAATTTTCATTTATTCTAGGATCGAGTGTTCTCACAGATTGCCCATGTACTAACTGTCCCAAGTATCTTGGGTGGAGATACCAAACTAAAGGACATCAACTAAGCTATACGATCTTAGACCGAGGTTTCACACAGCTGGTTGATCGATTAATACTGATTTATTTACATTCGTCGTTTTTATTTCTTAGCGAAATTGATGCCAATTTTCAGCGTCCTGGTCGTATCAAAAGTCGGATTGATCTTCACTTAGGACCCATGACTGATTTAGTTTAGTAGCATGTTGTTTGAAATAAAAACCAGCTGATTTCACAAAATCCCAAGTTGTGGTGATTCAGTGGCGTAGATCAAAAATGATATTGTGTGCAAAAGAATGTTTTGTCATTCTTTTAGGTTGGCTCCTTTTTTCAATGTAATATATTCAGAAAATGTTTTCAACGAAACGAGTTTCGATCACAAGATCCATTTCGAGCCAGTTCATGGGAAATTTCTGTAGTTATTCATTTCGTTTATCAGCTCGCATAATCAGGTATTGTATCGAATGGGCTTTCTAGTTGATCCAAAACATTTTTTGCTCATAACGCATACTATATAGACCGTTGTGTCATTTCAAACCATATTGTGTTCTCTGATCAGCTTATTGAGTGAATTGATGGTGGCAATTTTTGAGCACACAATATTGGGTGTGTCATGATGAGCCCGAACAGTTTGGTCGGGTATTGCCAGGCATGCATTCGAATTTCATCATAATAGAAGCGTGTAAAAAATGACTAATTAAACTAAAAAGTTGGTTTTTTATACTAAACATTAGGGCACTCTTGATTGGCCACAATTTCTGATGTCGGTCTTTTAGGCTCTATTTGATCAGCCTGTAATTTTCTTTTGGAACTGCTAATTGTATCATGAACTTCCTAAATTGATATCATGTACCAGGTTTCTCGTTGTTTTCGCTCTGATGGGATTGACCATTAAGAGCGGGTTCATTGATGAAATCTTGATAAGATCTGAGATCCCCGTTCTGTGTTCATAGATTTACAAACGCGGTCATAAATCTTTGCTTTGGTTAGCAGGACCATTTGATTTTGTGGACATTTACCGCAAGTGTTATCTAGATAGTCTAAAATTCCTTGTAAGACACCGAAATACTTTCAAACTTGACTAAATTGAGATTCGGATCAACAACATGCCACCAGGGTTTCTCTGGATTCTTCGGTAACTGTTTATTCTCCAAAACTACCTCGTATTTTGCCCACTTACATGCCACGAATATACACAATACAGCAAGATAGGAACGGGAGTACATTAAGCTTAGACATGTGACGTGTAAACTGCTTGAGCGCCGTCTTACCTGAAGGTAGCGATAAAGAACGCCGTGTTGACGATATCTTTGGGCACTAAGGTGACAGACGTCGAACGTTTAAGTTGTCTACCGGCAGAATCGATGAGGGAATGTGGATGATCGATAATAAAATCAAAGCCTAATGTCTGTACCAATATTTTTTCGTGATGGAATAAAAGTTCTTCTCGCCGTTTCAGATCCTGAATAAAAGCAAACTGACTTGCTGGTCATTTGATTCACCTGGCTTAAGTTTAAAGGCCTCGAATATATACTTGGGGGCTTTGAAGTCCTCCTCGATTTTGGTCGCCAAATACAGGAACACGGGTGACATATCCTGCATGAACCAAAATGAATACCTCTATAGGATATTTCACCATACTCTGTAACATATAAAACCTGTGCATGTACACAATTGCAGTGTTGGTTACGAGTCGAATTCTATGTTAAAATCATTCCAAATCAACCAACAAAAAAAGAAAATACCAAGAATCTTATTTGACCCAATGATCACCTTCAAAATTTAAATACAAATTGCAAATCGAATTACACCCTCTTGGGTATTAATTCATGTTGCTACATGTTTCTCTGATGAATCCTGGAATGGCTTATTCGAACCTCTTATTCTATCTTCTATTCACCTTTTTGATACCCACCCCCATAAATATTGTCAAAAATAACTGATGGTTTCTATGTGTGCCTATATAACAAGGAAACACAAAGACACTACCGCCGGGTCCTGGAACACAAAGTTAGGTTCAGATTGATCAATTTCCTTCAACATAAATGCAACAGGTATTAATGTATTGATAGCTATAAACCAAAAGGTCGGATTTTCTGAACCCCATATTACAGCACTTCCTAATCTGTGTACCCTGGCAAAAAAGTCAAAAAACTGAAATTATAATGACGTTGAATTAAAATTAATTATAAGTTAAAATAATATAACGTCGTATTTCTATAATGCATTGGTTCCCAACAATTGTTCCTCAAAATTTTCAGATTATTTTTTGTGTGCCGTGAACCAAAAAAGGTTGGTAATCAGTGCCATATTGGCTGGTAAGTATATAAAACGCAAAAATGTGAAACGATTTCCAATGAAAATGATGTATTGTAGTTTTAGGTCATCTAATAATCACCGGGTTTAGTCAGCGGTATGTGACCAATATAATTATCTTTTACTTATCACTCTCTTTATTTTGGTCCCAGGTGTGGCGAGGAACGGAAACGAATTGGCTCGCGGTTTTATAACGAGGAACACATCAGAATCGGAACCAATGTGTTGTAATTATTTGTGTATCGTCCAAAATTATAGCGGTTTAATAAACAACAGATTTTAGGTGAAATAATCTGTACCAGTATTTTGTCTAATGATCAGATCCTGAATCAGTTTTTCAGAAAAAGTAAAATATGATCTAATGATTCTCCAACTATCAAATATGGTGCACAAAAACTCGTGATTTTAATAAAGTTTAATAAATCACAAATGGATGTTATAGTCGGCTACTCGCATCAGTCATAAATCGTATACATTTAGTGGTATCATTATTCAGAAGCACACGAATGAGAGCGTGAATAGAAAGAAGTGCAAAGGGAGTATACTTTATTGTGCTTACGTTTGAGATGACCAAATAGAGTCCCATTGAAGTGGATGGATACCCAAAAATGTCGAATTTGAATTAAAGTACCACGTCAGGTATAAGAAAAACTAGGAAACGAGGAGTTGTAGCATTTACTCTGGGTAATGTCTGAATGAGCTGAATGTGGCCTCTGGTATCTAGATATTTCACTCGTTTATTTATTGGATACGGCCCGCTATTTCAGATCGAAAATAGACGAAGGAAGGAATATATTTAATCAAAAATATATGAAAGAATTTCAGTTCACTTGGTTATCTTAAAATAAACCTAAGTTGTAGCTTAGAAAACTTGGCTAACTAAAAAAGTCAGATCAAATTTTGTGGGTTAAAAAATTAATATTAGGAATGTCAATTTATTGAGATAGTTTTATCTTCAAAAAACGCCATGATTTCTACAGTTGTTCGAGGTAGTGCCAAATTTTCGTAATTAGGCTTTAACTCATACTGACTTTATTAATGGGCTTCTTTGCAATTTTACTTCAGTTGATTTACATATTCTGACGTCGATTTAGAGACGTTTTCAGACGTTCATTCTGAACGTGCCCACTCAATTTCGATGGAGTGTAATCTTAGCCGATTCCAGATGGAAAATAGGGGTTGTCTATCGATTCTATTTCTCCAGTATGAAATATAGTATTCGTAGACAAAATAATAACTGACGTTGCTTTTAGTATGGCGATTGTCCGCCCAAGTAAAATATAGAGTTAATTTCTGGAAGATTGACAGATGTTAAACATCCGCAGTTGTGAAGGGATAAAGTCAGATACCTTGAAACTCAGACTTATCGAATGGTTTATTAGCTAGTGGAGTTTATAATTAGGACCAAATGGGAAAGTTTAAATATAAGTATATTATCCGAGAGATAAAAAGAAGCTGATTTCATCCGAAATTCATTCAATAGGTTATTTATTTCGAAACTATTGGAAAAAGACAATAAAATGGTTGAAAGTGAAAATTGACGACATTCATATCAACATGTTGGTATTTCACGAAATTCTTGAGATGAAATGTCTTTTCATGAGATGAGCCTTTAAGAACGTACTCGTCCAGAATTATCAAATTTTAGTTGAATAATATATCAAAACATGTTAAAACCACATCGTGTTTTCTTTGTGAAGAGAAATTAATTTCTGAAATAAGAGTTTTGGGAAGGAAGCATCGTTGTGACTTCGAGTAGATTGTAGCAAAATGATGCCGTTCAATTGATGAATTGTATAATTTCAGGGAGGATTCACAAATTTCAACCGGAGTTGAGAAGAAATGTTGGGCATTATAGACAGAACTTGAGAGTCAATAGTAGAAGTTCAATTTCTTAGTTTTAAAGCTAGGATTTCGTAAGTCAAGGATTTTAATTCAATATTTAATCTTTGACGTTTGGGTTCATAAAAAATTTCATAGCTCTTTATGGGATAGTAATATGACAAAATTTACAGAAAGAGATATAATTTCATGATTTAAAGTATTTGAGATTGTTTTATTTCTATCAGTGTGAAAAGAAGCGACATGATATGTTACCAAACAAGTTTACAATTCAACTGAAATGATTCCAATTAGCTCATTTCGTTAAAACTGTGTTGACATTCAATGTGTCAAATATTTACCATGTCAGGGGAATCTAGGTAATCTGTCCACAAAAAAATGCAAAGCTGATATTAGCGATAAACTGCAATTTGTGATTGGATGATGAGTTAAACTGACAAAAACAGAACAGTTACGTTATTTAAAAATGAGGACCTACTCAGGTTAAGAATAATACGCAGAACGTAAAATCGTTGCAAGAATCGGACAGGATCATAATTGTTATTTAATATCCGATTGGATATAAACCCTTGTTATTCAGAAAACATAAAGAGATGAAGATTCAATAGTTAATTTATAGAATATTACTTAGGCCGAGTATATTATGGAAAACATAACGTATCTGGGATAGTAAGATAAATAGATGTAAAATATTTCATTCGCGACATTGTAGCGTTGTTGATAAATGGGACATGAGTTGGAAATATACATGAATCCAAAATAAAGCTTTGATGATAAACGAAGCACAAGCAGCTTAGCGATTAATGGGATAAGTCCCAAAAAATCAGATCCACTAATTTCCATGATTGGATTTGAAGAGACCCATTTTTAGACACAGGTCAATATTAAATGTTTATGATGTGAAACAAGTAAATATTTTAACCCTAATAACAAATATTCATGGTCTACGGCGAATAATGAAATATTTTTAAAATAGTAATTGATAATTTTCTTACAATCTTAAGCGTTGTCCGGCCATAGTTATCATCAGAGCGGACTTGTGCCGATTTAAGCCCTCGGTCTGTTTATCCATTCCATCGTGTATCGATTTTAGATTCTTGAAATCCTCATAAGTAAATATCCAACATGGAGTAGTCATTTTAGGGATTTAGAAGTATCAAACAACCATCAACTACCG
This sequence comes from Thelohanellus kitauei, assembly GCA_000827895.1. Classification (NCBI taxonomy): domain Eukaryota; kingdom Metazoa; phylum Cnidaria; class Myxozoa; order Bivalvulida; family Myxobolidae; genus Thelohanellus; species Thelohanellus kitauei. The sequence goes on from JWZT01000800.1 coordinate 49,767, forward strand.
GAAGCTGTCGGTAAATCTCAATGTCTGTTTGTCATACGAAACAATTGGTTCGCCGCTACGTTTGTTTGATGTGATAAATGCACGCAGAATTTTACCACATATGCCGAGAATAGTTTGGCATGGTGCATGCTAAGATTATTACACCTTTTCCTGTTTTTATCGGTGTTGAATGGAATACAACAAATCTATATCCCACGTCACTTAAACCCTTTCTCTTCTTCAATCAGGGTGTTATATATGGCTGAATTGATATTTTTTTTATCCCTATTTCATACTAGAACCAATCGTATGCATACAGTATCTGAGTCTGATTTGCGAGATAATATTAATTTGAAAATAGACTCCTGGACTATCGGACCAGTTAAAAATAAACATTGTGAAGAGTTATTAACTGTATATTATTATTGCTGACTCATGCCGTGTATTTGATAATCCAACGAAATATCGTGAACACACAAGTAGAGACAACGCGTTTTACGAGGCGTAAATGTCTGGGCAAGCAGTGTTTAACAACAACAACACAACTGGATACTTTTTATGCATTAAGCATCTCCGCGATGCTGGTAAATATTGTCCAAATACACAAAAGATTGCCCAAGCATCGATCTCTGAATATTATAATTGTTTCTAAGCTATCGGTCGATGATATAATCATAAACCGGTGTATATTTTCGATTCGCCCATATTTTAATTTTGTTTTAAATTCTAACTTAAGAGACGCACTGATCAAAACCCGATCAGTTCAAGTTGCATTAGAACAAAGTTGATGTTTTGATATATCGAATTTAATTTCTTTAAAATCCAGCTGTTTTGGGGATAGAACTGGTGAAGTAGAATTTAATTACAAATGAAAAATATTTTCTAGAAATGGTTATTAGTTCCTATTTTACATGTGGACTGAGATATTTTCGGACTTTGAAATCAGTATTGGACACCCGAAGCTATTGATTGCCGACCTCAAATATTCATAGTTATTATTCACGAAATTTTACCATATCTGGACTATATTTGTCACCATGTTTTGGTGGAATAAATTATCGACGACTTGCGCAATAAAAAGCTAAAATAAGCATTGAATATCTTTCAGAAGTTTCAAAATATTGTTAATAATAACCATGAACATTTTATGTGAGGAAAAATACGTTCGGATGTCGGTATTTGAATGCGAAAAATCGATAACGAAATTTTTACTACAAATTGTGAAAATCCATTACTACGTCTCACAATTTAAGAATTATTCAGAAGCAGGTTTTTACAGAAAAATGTCTATCATCTCTAACCAGGGGTAGATTTACTAATTTTTTCAAATCGGACTCTGTCATGAATATCTTGCAGTTCAATATATTACTTGAAATTTCCATTTATTATTGATTATAAAATGATCAAAGAGTTTTTTGAAGAATATGTCTGGGCCATAAATATCATCAGCTGTACCATTTTATGGTTATATTCCCAAAAAATATGGCCCTTTAGGGTGTTCATCAGAAATGGTTTTTCACATGTGAGCCTTGGGTTTTTCTACACTCATATTATCTAATTACGAACAAAGTAGAATTCCTCGTGACATGTTGTTTCTGTTCTAAAAGATCGACAGATCTAGAAAATATGTTTTTAATCTGATGCGAAATTCCCAAGTTAGGATGAGAACTTTTCACCAATATGACTGAATATTTTTGAGTATACTCAATTATCAAAATGTCTAATTTTCCAAATAAATTTTATATTTTTTATAAAATAGGAAGTCGTCGAACATTATCCAATGAAATAAAATTTGTCGATCATTCGAGTTTCCAGTTTCAGTATTTTATATTGCGTCAAATGAATAGCTGTGAATTATAAAGAATCGTCCTTCAGGTTTTAAGATGGCACATGATAACAATGGATGCCAGATGAATTGTATGATTAAGCATTTCAAGACTTAGTCAGTTTCTTTTAAATGCCGGTCCCACAGATAAAAAAAATAACAAAGACCATTGGCCTTTGGTGATGTTCTTTCAAAACAATTCTGTAATGAGACCAGAGATTAAACATATTTTGACAAATAAATATTTGGCTGATGTTCAACTCACAACCAAAGATAAGATATTTTCACTCAAGATTGAATAGCCGAATTTCCATCGTTCGGCGTTCCTTACAACTCAGTTTCAAAATAACGTTGAGTAGACGCTATTTCATCTTTGAACGATCTTGATGTGTCCTGATATTGTAAAAGTATCATATTAGAAACCAATCATTGATAGTAATACATGATAAATTTCATAAATTCTTCTATAGGGTGTTAAATATTGGATAAAACGCTGCTTCATTGAAAATTTCCATGTATGAATGTCTCAAAATCCCGCTTTTCATAACTTTTTAATATATGCCAAAGATATTAGGTCCTTCTCGTTACAATAAAATTAGAATTTTCACAAGTCCGCCGATATTGGGTTGGAGCCAAAATACATGATGTTGTCTTCAAAGAGAAATCACCCATCTCGTCCATTAAGCAGAGACGTTATTTTTGATGGATCTCGCAACTAATTTGAAAAATAAATTGAATATTCCAAGGAGTGAAAATTGCAATCAATTTCATAGTATTTAAAAATAAAAATTCAGATATCATAAAAATTGTTTATTTCTGATGAATTTTTTTATTTTGAAATGTTTTAAGTTCAATAGGGGGAAACGATCTCTAAAAATCAGACTATCGTATTTAGGCGATAACAGGACAACAAAATCTTAATGAATACCCCAAACTGTATTTGTTCTTATATTTTTCAGTAAGTCCATGGTCGGGTTTTGGGGATGAATTTTGAAAATGATTTTACCCAAGTAGTTTATTTTTAAATTTAGACAAGGCAGAATCTTGAAAACTGAAAAAATAGTCTTACTAACTGCGGCCTATTTTTCAATGAACTGCTATGTACTAGCAATGTCTGCATAATACAATTCATTCAATTTCTACAAATCGACGAAACCGATATAAGTGAAAACACCTTCAAAGGATGAAACGTCTGCAATGCCTGAGAAAATAATAACTCCAGATGTGATCGAACCCCATAATAGATGTTCCACAACCTGAATTTATCCATATATTCAATCATTAATTATTTTTAATATAGGTTTTTTAACGGAGTATTTTTATTCAAAACCTGACTGATTTAGAGTTCATTTTCATTATTTTACGGAACATGATAAGGATGGTTATTTGATCACATCAATATTATGCTACAAGTATATATGTAATAAAACCAAATTTATCACATCCCCACGGCAAATTCTGATATGTTGGTCAATAATTTGACGTCAACTCAACCCAAAATCTCCAATGAAACTAAACCCGAACCCACAGTCAAGGGACTTGATGATTACTGACAAAAATGCGCAATGTTTTTTTGAAATAAATAGGTGCTAGAACGTTGTTTAAAAAAATATGCTGGAAATTTACACCTGAATTAAATTACGATCGCCTGCTAAGATTTGTGAACAAACTTTAAATTTTATTTAGTCCTGGATTTATACCTAATTCGTTAACCGAGTGAAATTTTATGATAACTGGAACTAAATTAAATTTTATGTTTATAACTTCGTATTTTAAAAATATTTTTTAAGCAAATTTAAATGTGAAGTCAAAAAGTTTGATTGAAAAATGAGATATTAATATAATTTACTCCATACTTCATTTAAAAATGTGCGATGTTTCAAACAAGATGTTCTAAATTTCTTGAACAGATAAAATTAAGCATTTTGAAATGAGTTTCTCTGTGGCGATCTTGAAGAAAAGAGCCTATGTTCTGTGATCCCACCAGCACAATCGGTTCCCGATATCTGAGTAGAAGCTTCTAAGATGGTTGTCAAGGAATATTTTTGTCTAAGTTACTGAAGTCAGAACTGAAAATACTCTTTTATCTCAAATGGGGGCTTTTGGTTCTGATTCAATTGTGATGAGTGATAACAACGAAAATAGGTGTTATAGCAATAGAAATTCTTGAAGGTTTTCTGAGTGCTGAAAATTGACATTTTCAATCGCAAATTACTGCGAATGAACTACTATTATCGAATTTTAATGGTTTTACAGTTTGAAATAACTTCAATGTAAACCACTGGGTTTTCAATAACGTGAGAACCTACTTAGATCTCAGAAAATCATTGTGGTTGTTATGTAAGTGAATAAAAACTATTTGCCTTAGTAGTACTGCCTTGATAATATTTTAATAATTTTTTTGGTTAAACAAATCTCGGACATTTTGGATAAAAAACGGTTTAGCCTAAAAATGAAATATTAATGTAAGTACTGAAAATTCAACTCCAAATATCATAATAGCTTCTTCTCATTTACTTAAAACCGGCAATAAAACAATGATTCGAACATATTTGTCCATATATAAAGGAAATTCCATATGTCTGCTAGATATTCTCAATCTAAAAGAATTCCGATCATCGTAAACCATGATAATGCACGTTTTGTATGATCACGAAAGTTTCCAATCTTATTAACATTTAAGGAGTATACAGATGCTCTAGAACCTTATAGCTTAGAAAGAAATCCATAATAATTGAAGACCGGTTAAGAGATATGTTGATACAGTTGACATAAGTATGTTGTATGTTCTATCCGGCACTTCATCAAGAAAATCCTGTCTGCAGTTCATTCGACGCAAACCAATTCCTATTTTTCATGGACATTGTTCCTCTATCACGTTTGTTTTTAAAAAATTATACACTCTTCCGTTTCAATATAATTCTTCCGGATCTTAAAGTACCACTTCTTCGAACTCTAGCTTTGAATTATTTGATTTACGGAAAGGGTTTTTAAAAAAAGTTTATCATGGCCTTTGAAATAATGTGGTTGTGATGATTGTGCTTCGTGATCGTGTTCCATTTGAAACAGAAAAAAATTTCCAAAAAAATTATTCATTTCGGTTTGCATTCTTCTAATATTACAGGATTTCCCGATCAAGTCCGTCGCATTTTTTCAACTCATATTTTATTAATATTTAACATTTAAACAAATTAATTCTGCATATATTCGTAAATTTCCACTCCTAAGTATCAACTACTGTTGTATTTTAACATATCTCAGCAATAGATATCACAGTCAGAAGGTGTAATTTCTATTGAAGGACCTTCGATTAAATAAAATAGGTCGATGTCTGATCTCATGGACGCTTGTCACCTGGCACTCTTCATGGAACAATATCTTTCATTCAATGAAAACCATTTTTGTATTTACTTCATGGAGGTCTTTGAACAGTTCTTGTCAGAGGATACACGAATGTATTTTCATAATAGATAACGTGAGGTTCAACAAAACCAATAGGGTCCAGTCTATGCTACAAGAGAATGGCCGAGGGTAATATGCCTTCCACCCTACTCGCCTTTCCTCAACCCGATTGAACATTTGTTATCAAAATGGAAGAACATTGAAAAAGCAACGTCCCCGAGATCAGAAACCGACCTATTTAATCAAGTGGCTCAAGAGAAATTACTCCTTCTAACTGTGATGGCTATTACCTGAATACGCTAAAATACAACAGGTGTTACCTGGGAAACGAATGAAGGAATAGATTTTATTTTTTACTGCAAAATATCGATAAAATTTGTGATATATAAAAATGTGAAGGACTTGATTGGAAAAATATGGACTTGATTGGGAAAATGACGGGCTTTATCGGTAAACCCTATGTGGTTTTTTATCTAAAAATTTTTTTTCCTCAAAACATGAAAAAAGAGACCATTGGAAGAGAATAACAATATATTCAGTCAGTTTTTAAATTGGTTTTTTAAATATTACAAAGCGCATTTTTAAATGCAAAACCCGGCAGTTTTGTTGGTTGGACATTATGGTCAGCAGATTTTTTATTTAGGCTTTAACTGCCCGGAGCCAAGTTTCGTCACTGGGTAGGGGTTGCAGATTTTAGTATTCGAGGTTGGTAAATTTAATTAATTTTTAACTACTTTTTCATAATTCAAACAAAAGAGCTTTTTTCTTCGGATTAAGAACCTAAACTGGTGTAAACTTTATATTTAGAGGAGGTTGTAATTTTCGAAAAATTCGATATCTTAAAATTACCGAAAATTACAACGCCGCTCCATATAATATGATTTTTTAAATTTTATTTTCCATGTCAAAAATAGATGTTAACAAAACTCAATCCCAAATTCAACAGATGGTGGCTTACTAAAAATTTCCCACTTTTAAAATTTTTCCAACCCAAATTGATTTTTATTCAGTTAAAATGAAATTTTAACTGTTAAACTAAAAAGAAAATTAAAGAAACGAAGGACGAAATCGAACCTTCAAATAACTAAATAGACCTGAAAACCCTGAGTATAAATGTTGATTTTGATGTAAATATTTTTTAAGTACTATTTATGCGTGTGGGTTTAATATTGGAATCTTTAGTTAAACCCATTTCCCCGTAGGTATACGCTTAAAAAAATGCTTTTCAACCTTTTTACTATCGCGGAACCCTCCCTGAATCTTTACGATGTTCAAGGAACCCCATGATATGATAAAAGTGTTTTCCTTGCTTGATTTTAACAACTCAGATGATTGAAACGTCGCGTGATTGTTTAAGTCTAAATAAATTGAACTTTTTCGTGTTGTTCAAGTTTTTAAAGATAATTTTTTTTGTTTTTAAAGATTAAAAATCCTGTAAGAATAAAAATGAAATCTATGATAATTCGACAATAAAATACTTTGATGATGAAATTTATAGTTAATATTTTTGTTACAATTTCATCAGTTGTTGTCAGAATTTTAGTGTGTTTTGGTGAGTGCCAAACTTGTTTTTTATGGTTTCTGCAAAGTGATGAAATTCAGGGTTGTATTTTAGACAGGCACACCCGAAGTTCGTCTTCAAGAGACAGTAGTCGTTCTCTATTCTTGCGCTTGATTGTTCTATTAGCCGAAAATCCGTGCTCACACTAGTAAGAAGTTGAAAACTCAACCAATAGTCAAAGAGTTTTCTCTGAAATTACTAGATATTCGTGTTCAAATAATATCCAGAATGCCTCCAGGTTAAGCTCGCAGTGTTTAAACATTAATGTTCTGTTACGTGCAACACTAGTCAGCTCGTCCTCATCTGCCATGATAATCTGTCCTTGAAACGTCTAAAATTCTACAAATGGCCTGTGAACCCAATCTTTTTCTATAACAGGTATGGATGGAAAATATTTGCTCAGATCTGCCAAGAGAGAATCCAAGTGATTCAAGGTAAGTTGCTAAATATAATAATAGCTTCTTTCAACTATATTTTAAAGCATTTCTACGTTCCCTGCAGTTGCAATTGTATTCCAAAAAATAAAGTTGTTCTGAAAAGAATTTATCCGTCGACACCAAGATATTTTCGTTTCTTCTCTGCGCGCCCCTATTCACAAATTTATTTTCCAAAATATATCGGACAGATATACTAGATTGATAAGTCAAGTTTCATTACTCAGAAGGTACAAAGTGTTTCAGGCTGCCTTGCAAACAAAAGGCTTGTATATTTTCTTTTAGCTAGTAGAAACGACTCAAGCCTTTCCTTCGTGACAACAATCATACACCTGTATGTTGTATTATGGTTACGTTGTTTGCTTCCATACTCTTCTAAACTTTTGCAAACTGACGACATTTCAATTGTCTTGCATTCGTTTAGCTAACGATTTTCAGAACCACGTCTAATACAGTTTTCCGTTCGGGTCAAACTGTTTTAACAACAAGTGCTACTTTATCAAGAAAACAATGAGTAACTAAATATTGGCATTCTGCTGTTGTGCAAGCGGGACAAAGCCTTTGACGCTTCTAGTCATTGAAGTTGAGCCATCTGTAAAATTCCAACTGTCTTTTAGGCAAATTTGAAAGAATGAAAGTATGATGTTAAAACATCATGTCATGTCTTGTCCTTTTTTTGTTTCTTGCAACTATTTCAGCACAGAAAGTCTTATACAACAGCTTCACTGCCCATAAAAGGAATAAACACAAATCGCTCTGCTTTGCCGCTAATCTAGGTGTTCTAGTCGACCTGAAATGCAAAGAAACCGCCACTCTTTATGTTTTGACATAATATTGAGTACAATATTTCTGGGCTTGTATGCAATTCGCCTGCTAATCGCTTTGTTCGAAAGCGAGATTTTATTAACATCTGACGCAGCAAGTTCTCTCAACATAATCCTTATCATTTCCTGGCATGTTGATAAAATGACGGGTTCAGCACTTGGTTCTGATTTGACATTCTTTTCAAATCTCTGACACAGCATAACTTGCTTCTTGAGCTTTGTCACTTATATTGAATTTTTTAAAGAATAGAAGCCATCTGCTTCTTATTCAAGACTAATTCCCTGTAAAACCTTAGTACATTTCGGTATGATGTTTCTGGATATCTACTTGTTAAGTTCTGTTTATGTTTAATGGGGCCTTGGCACCATTAGTAAGCTTCACTCTACAAAAATAATACAGAACGTCGATGGGCAGTTTTGGTTTGCGGTTCAAGTGAATACCTGAGCCAAATAATTGTCATAATAAAGACGTACTTTGAGTTACAAGCTGCTGGCATTCATTTTTGGGCACTTTTGTCTTGGCGGTAGTGAATGAGATATTGTTAATAGCGCCTGAAGTATCTATCGATTCTTGTTGAATCTGATATTTCGTCTTAGGCTACGGAACCCACTAGCTTTCGCCCTTTCAAAGATCGATTCATTATTCGCAATCCGAATGATATTTATGAAAATAAAAGAATTAACAGAATTCGCGTTTAATTAACCATTTAACTTGTTTACAGCAACAAAATAATGCACACAACGTCAGAACAAAAGAATGAATAATCATCACATAGAACTACGATAATGAATTTGAGCCCGGGCGATTTCAGTTTATTTTGGCCGAATCCCGGCAGATATTCCGCTGAACCCCGGTTGAAAAAAAACTGACTTAAAAGCTGAGTTCACGCAAAATTCGTACCGCGAAAGTGGGCGCTATGCAATTATCCCGGGGTTTGAAAAATATTTGATGGGTTTGACCAAAAAGTGTGACTGTTCAGACTAAAAAGAGCGCAGTTTTTTAAAAAAAATGTTTTTTTAAGACTCAAAATACAAAAAGGCTATTTAAATAGTTAAAAACCAGGTAAGTTCTCACAACAAACGAACAGTTAATCGTCATTTATGTCTTCTTTGTTTAGGAACTGTAGAAATAAGCGGAAACCTACAAATTCTGTATTAGCATTCTCAAGAGGACCAGGTATCTCGATGATATCAGTCAATGTGCTGTAACATTTCAGCAGTGAGGCCATAGCGCGTTTAGGTGTGGTATGAATGCCAAATTTTTAAGTTCCTAAAAAATTTAATTACAATTTTGGAGTCCTAAAAAACACATTTGGTTAACAAGCGTCACACATTTTTGTCCAAACCGTCATATTTTTTCAAAGCCCTGTAGAGATTTTTGAAATCTGTTATAATGTATATATAATTGAAAAAATGGGCCTTTTCTTAAATTAAATTTTATTTTTAAATACATAAATTTATTGTCGTTGGTATCATCACGGGCGACCTGAGGTGGTATAAGAAGAAATTGATCCATTAAGCTGATTTCCAGCATTATGAAACAGTTTGGAACCTGAAAAATTTGGGGGTTAAACGTGGCAACCAAATACTCCCTTTGTCCAGCTTTTTTTAGATCCCATTTTCGATTTAATACAAGTTTAATTTTTTCCGGCTGACAATCATCCATCATTCTACCGGAAGTTATGATTTTCCAGAAATAATTTATAGCATATTCGCACAAATTGAAGTGTTTTCAAAGTACATATCCAAAACATTTTTACCACTAAAAACAAAAGAATTTACACGACTCACATTAATTGGTCAATATCAAAAATATCGGTTGAACAACGTCCAAAACTAGTAGTATTATTTCGAGTTTCGGGCATGTGCAAACATCGATTTTGAACACCTTCATTCTATTATTCACGAATTGGTTCATTTCCTTTGTATACTCAAGAACAAATGATGGTATTTATATAGACTATCATCAAGAACCTTGAGCCCATTTCTATAAGATATAAATTATTCAAATTGATGCAAATGGGGATTGGGAAGTATTTACAAGTACCAGCCAACATCTAAGATTTAGACCTCGTTATTAGGGAAAGCATGATTATACCATTCGTATATTCATTCGATCAGAACCAGATATTGATTGACCAAATCGTTTTAACTTAAAATATCTGGACTCGAATTTGTCCGTATGCAATCCATTTTCTGCCAATTCAATGTACCGACGAATTCCTTTTTGGCCCAAAACTCGTTTCTTATTTAACCAATCTCAGGAAGCAGTCAAACGGCATTTGATGCTCATTTATATCAGTATAATCCAAGACAGGTCCTCATATCGACGAAATAATCACTATTACCGGTATCTCATTCAAAATCAACCACTATGACAAAAATTTTGCATATCGGACGATATTAGTCACACATTTTTTTTTTGAATAATTATCTACATCATGTTCAACAAAAAAGCCAAAACTCAGCAAAAAACGGTCAGAAGTTTCACGATTTCTTGAATAATAACCGCGGCTTGTGAGATGCGCAATAAAAATTGTCATCGTGTTTAATTTTTAATGAGAAACCTGGTACACGTGAAACGACTTATAATCGAATGTTGAAGATAAATTGAGAAATAATAAGTTGACATTTTGTTAATTACTATCTACACGTCTCATCTTAGATAATTAGATTATCTGTTTTTATTCATAATGTTTTTATCCCTGAACCACGAACCAATACCTTGATTTCGGTTACACTTTTAGACAAAAAGAACCGATGATTAGATACTTAACACATACAAATATGGAGAATTTATCCTTATTAGAGTACTTTCAGGTATATCCTTCAACCGTACAGCTTAGCATTAATTTCTCAACACTGTTGATCATCCAAGCTGCTACAGTCGTTCAACTAACATCTTGTCCATCGTGCTTTTTTCAATAAAAAAAGCAGAATATTTGAATTGGTGAACTAGTTCTTGCAATCGGGTACATCAGAACCAACATCATGAAAATAGAACACCGAGTTTATGAACCAGCTTCGTTGTTTCTTTAAAATCGATTCCAATTGAAACACGTAAGCACAGTGAGAATATCCAATCCAAACACGACTAGTTTTATACTGATCTACATAAGACGACTAGAATAGGTGGTTACGCTCGTGTTAAAATGAAAGACCAAACTGCTAGAAAATGAAACTCATGATTGATTTATACAAATCAAAGGGGTTTTTCAACGACTGACGCAGTCAAATTAGAATTCTCTTGATCATTTACCTTTTTTAAGTCATTCACTCCACTGAGAACCCTACTGGTTTTGTGTTGGATATTGGATCGATGAAATGAAGTGATAAAAAATCATGTTCAATTATTTGGCTTTTCATCCATTTTTTCAGGTTCTCATTGAGTGTTTGTGGTTACAAACGTCGCCACATTCAAGCCTTTCATTGAAATTGGCACACGGGTGAGGAGTTAAAGCATTCGTATGACAGTCCAAGGCCAGATAAAGGACAAAAAACCTTGGAACGAGGCTGGTCAATCGATGATTCATCACAGTTGCATGTTCTTGGATCAATTTTACAAGATACTTCTAGTCCCTAGAGCTCGGATATATAAAGTAAAAATCGATCAAAAGCCCACGATTTCACGACACTCAAATCATAGTCTTGGATTGAGTCTAAAAATGCAATGATAAAAAATGTTGCTGGTTTCTTGTCAGCAAACACACCGTACAGAAACAACGGAAATTTCTCAAGAAATACCACTAGAATCACATAAAATTATATGACACAGAAAAGTCGTGACTTCTGACGATGGAACCTATTTGTAACCATTTTTTGATCTTCCTGGCCAGTAGTTCAAGTGACAAAACTGATTTATAAACATGATATTAATTCTGAGCAGTGCTCAAAGTATAAAGGCAGTGGATTTATCAAACTGTAGTTAATGATCTTAAAGAATTACAGTGCCATTATTTTTACAATTTTTGAGCGATCGCAATTCGATCTCGGTAACTAGTCGCTTCAAGGAATTCATGTGCAGAAGTTTGAGCGTAAGGAAGCGGCGTTTATATGAAGATACCGGGTTTTGCAATCAAACCATGAACCATGACGATCAAAACCTTGAAACGTGCCAATCAATACGGATGATTTTTTTCAGTACCAGTATATTCAAGGAACGATTCTCAGCCATACAGAAATAATGTAGATTGCTCCAATACATCGCGGGAACCAAATGGTTTATGACACATCGTCACGGAGTAAGGTATTTACCTCCGTATAGCCCTTTCCTAAACTCGTGCAAGGAGGTTTTTTCACAAATAAAAACTCCGTTCGGAGGAATGGCCCATTTAACGGAAATAATGATTTTACATAAATGATGGTTTTATCATGCATGGAAATTACCACTGACAACCCCCAACGTTATTTCCTACATAGAGAAAGTTTTTTTCCAAAAATGCTTGAATCTGGAAGATATACCCATAGAGTACAAAATTAATTTTATTATTTCAATCGTTATGTTGTTTATTCGATAAACTTTGCTTTTGATTGTCATTGTTGATGTTAATGGTTTCTAAACAAGGTTCACTAATTATTTTGAACAGACAATTGAACGTTCTAATTGAACCACTTCACTGATAATAATAGTCAAATTTTGTCAAAAACGATGTCTTGAATCAATTTAAATTATCTATGTAAAGTTGAGAATCGTTCCTTCAATATACTGGTACTTAATAAATCCTCCGTATTGATTAGCACGTTTTACGGTTTTGATCGTCATGGTTCATGGTTTGATTGCAAAACTCGGTATCAAGTTAATTGTAGGGAAATATGAGTTGGGCTTGAGGATACCCAAAAATTTGAGAGTATAGTTTAGGATAGTTACAATTTACTACCCTAGTCCGGCTTGTTGCAAGAAATCAAGGATAGTTTTAAATTGGTATCTTTTCGGACAACATCGGAAATTTATGATCTATTTGTTGAAATAATGGCTAAAACTTTTCTGAGTTTAATCTATGATAGAAAAAAATATTGATGGGTACTACTCGAAGAAGAGGATCGATTGATTTTAAACATGTATGACTCACGGATCAAAAAATCACGGCCTTTTAAACCCCATTCTCATATTTATTTATATCGCAACCGGATTTCGAAAATGTCTTGTTGATAATTATCCATGAGATGATAAGTAATGACTGAAGCAGTAACACGTCATCATGTTGATAAAAGCTAACCGGACCAAGGTTTTAACAATTGTTGGGCAAATATTTGTGAATCAACCTTATGAAATTAAAGATTTTACACATTTTTGATGTTTGTATTAAATTAGCTCTATTCAGGATTACAGGTGTCGAAAGGATAAGCTCAACATGAACGATATCTCCATTCAAGAAAAAAAGAACCGTATTTTTGCTTTAACCAAAATCCACAAGGATTTTCCGTCCCCAGGATTATCATTCATGGACATAATGCCCATATTCAAGTCTCCAAATGCCATCCAAATGGTAATTGATGTAATGGCTGCCGATATTCGTGAAAAAGGGTGGAAGTTCGATTTAATTGCGTGTATTGAGGCCCGAGGTTTTTTGTTTGGTAATCTACTTGCCCGCGAATTCAAGGTTGGCTTTGTTGCCATTCGTGAAGCGTCAAAACTACCTGGACCAGTTTTTCAAGTGCATACCAAAAGCGAATTTGGGGAGAAGGATCTCCAAATCCAACAAGACCCAGAATTGAATGGAAAATCTGTTTTGATAGTCGATGATTTGATTGCCACGGGTGGAACTGCTGCTGGTGCTATTGAACTGCTGAAGAAATGCGGGTCGAAAATTGTTGGCTGCTCTTTCTTGGTTGATGTCTTTTTTGTTCAAAAAGTCAAAGAATTTGATTCTGATTACTGTGCAACATTCAAGTAACCCAAATCCTTCTAACCCTACCGCAATTTATTTATCTAGTTTATTGATTTTAACCCGAAAACCTTGACGAATTCTACGATTTTATCAACTAAATCCCTAATAGAATCGAATAGAGTTGTTAGAGTAAGGGTTGGAAAAAGTTAGACTTCTTGAGATCAATACGATTTATACTCTATGTAGCAAATGGCTTCTGGTGACCTGCTAATCAAATCTCTGTTTAAGCGCCAAAATAATAGAGTTTAAAGGTCTCTAGTGTTCCTTATACCCTATCGAAAATAGTTTATCCCTATTCAATATCTACAAATTTCGCGTCGGTCCGTCCTCGTTAGCAGAATCTCAAATGAAGGGTGATCCTGAAATGCAATCTTTTATCTATAATCGGGAAACAGTTTATGATTATCTAAAATACTTCTCGATTTTGTAATCATAGCCATTTAGAGGCTGTTTAATTTCTAGAATTTGTGATCCTCCAATTAAGGTAAGCTATATATTTTTTTTCGAAAAATTTAGCATTAAGTACAGGTATAATGTATTCGAAAAGCGCGGATTTAGTAATGAACTTTGGATGACCATTGGACCTAGTTAATCTCTACGGTACCCAGATACCCTCCTAAATGTTGGTGATTTTCGAGTCAACGCCTTTACACTTAAGATCAGAGGATCGTTTTCGAGCACAATGACATCTTTAATCGTGTGGCAGGTATTGACATACATGGACAACCGGCAAATAGACAAACGACTCGAAAATATGCTTAAGGATATTTGATCTGATTCTGACCGTGCTCAACCGCAGTATTTGAACTGGCTCACGACAAAAGGTTTCAGAGGGAAATGATTAAGGCACAGAACCAAGTGAATTCAAGGACAACCGGACATTCATTATAACCCAAACATCTTTATATAAAAATTTTAAGTCGGAATTTATCAGCCAGAGTTCTCAAACCCTTTTGATTTTTATCGAAAACTTTTTCATTTTGTAAGTTTCAAGTGATTGATATTTTGAATACACACCATTTTACTTCAATTTTGCTAGCAGGAATTTTAAATTTCTCCATAATCCAGTCGTTAGAAAATAGTGAAATTTCAATCTCTCCGGTAGAATGATTAAAATTTTAAATTATACAATTTTGATAAAGTTTATAAAGATTTCAAAACACTGAAGGGAACTTGAAATTATATTTTTACCATTTACTACCATATCCATCCCAACTCAATCCTATTGAGTTACTGTTTTCTAAATGGAAGCGTGTTACAACCACAACACCTCCTGCATCAAACTCGGCCGATTTATTGACAAAAATAAGGAGAAATCCAAATCATTATAGCCCAAAAATCTTTGTATGAAAATTTTAAGTCGGAATCCATCAGCCAGAGTTCCCACACCCTTTTGATTTTTATCGAAAACTTTTTCATTTTGTAAGTTTCAAGTGATTGATATTTTGAATACACACCATTTTACTTCAATTTTGCTAGCAGGAATTTTAAATTTCTCCATAATCCAGTCGTTAGAAAATAGTGAAATTTCAATCTCTCCGGTAGAATGATTAAAATTTTAAATTATACAATTTTGATAAAGTTTATAAAGATTTCAAAACACTGAAGGGAACTTGAAATTATATTTTTACCATTTACTACCATATCCATCCCAACTCAATCCTATTGAGTTACTGTTTTCTAAATGGAAGCGTGTTACAACCACAACACCTCCTGCATCAAACTCGGCCGATTTATTGACAAAAATAAGGAGAAATCCAAATTGTATTACGAAGGAAGACTTAAGGAGGCTCTGGACATTCATCAAGGTTACTTCAAAAACTTGAATTTTAACTATATTTTATTAAAATTACATATTTCGAGTTTTAATCAATTTGTGTTTTATTGGAGAAGTTAAAATTTCACTAATTTGAAACGACCGGATTATGACGAAATTGAACCTTCCCATTAAGGAAATTGAATTACAAATTGTGTATCCTGGGTTTTTCCATGTTTAAATATTAACAACCAAAAATCAGGTTGACTGCGGATGGCGTCCTTGATTTGAGTAGCTTCCATTTTAGTGGGTTTCTAATTAGATTTCCGTTTATAGGCAGGCAGTTCATCCAATTATCAGATTCAAAGTTCGGCTCATGCGCTAGAAAAGCACGTCCAAATACACTTTAAATTATAGGAAACAGGTACTTTGATAACCGGATATTGTAAAGGTTAGAAAATGTCAAAAATAGCTCATTGTTTACCCGTTTGCAAGTCAGAAGTAAAAGTTGACATTTCGTTAGCGCATCTGGTGATGTTACTATGATTCCAACGAAGTAATATTCAGTTAATTGACCGCTAATTAAACTTTATGTTTGGGATTCAACACGTATTCCCATACCTTTGTCAAAAGATATACATTTTCGATAACAGCTGTGAAAAACAGTGATCAGATCCAGGATGTATGTCGACACAAATACCATCCTTTAGGTGGTGAACCAGGCATTTGATGAGTGAAATACACGGCGGCTTTTATAAGTCTTAGGACCGAGGGCTTGACTCACTTATGACTCATTAATTACTATCATTTTGAGCAGATGATGCAAGAACTCTCGACAAGGGTTATATGTCATTGAACTCTGCCGAGTATCATCAGAAATTAGAAAATACTGCCTTGAATGCTTTGACCAGCTTTAAGGGACACCCCGAATGCATTTCCGATCATCCTTGATCTGATTGTTGGGGCAGATTAGGAATATGCCTAAATTTTAAAATCGTCAAATCTCGAATTCAGAATTGTTCGCCAATTACCGAAAACGGAGTTTCAGGCTCTGGAGCATGCAACCAGTTGGTATTGAATTCATTTTAAAATTTAGTGGCATAGATATTTTTTTTATTTTCGAGATTATTTTACAATTTAACTTTGGACCATTATTTTTTACACGCTTTTTTTGTCTAAATGGGTCGACCAAACCCGAACTCGTTTTAAAAGATAATTTAACTTATCACTGATATTTGTTTTATGGGTGTGGGGGGAGCCGGTTTCATGGTCCTGTCTTGATTTTGTGAAGGGTTAAAAAGTTCTACCGATGGTCCTGATATTAAGGTCGATCAGAACCGGCGTTAATACGCGACCATTTGAATTAAAACTGAGTTCCGGATGAGTATAGTTGGGAGAAATGTAAGTCCCGTTCTGATGCAGCCATACTGCTTCTCAGATTCCGAAGCTGAGGAGTGGGAAAAAACGAGGAGGCCATTTCATATATTGCAAATAAGATACGAATACATTCAAGCTACCAGAAAAATGAGCGAGCACTACAAGAAAGCCTTGGAGGATTTTGTTCGAACTTATGACGGAGTTTTTAATGATAAAGTGGTTATTCCAGACGAATCCCAAGAATCGGACTTATGGGAGATTTATAACCAATAGCTAGACGTATGTTATTATTTTTCATATTTTTCACTCAAAGCCATTTTAACCTACCTCATTTATCGCGCCAACCTCTACAGCCTACAGTATTCAAGCGGTCACACTAAGATCATTTGTCCAGCTGTTTACACCACACACTAACCCACTTTTCATTGCCCACAACTCGCCACATTAACAGGTATCTGACCATCAAGATCAATCTGTATCAACAGACGATGCCGAAAAAGGCCATGATGTTTTAATTAATTCAGGTGTCTATAAATTGTAATTGGTAGTTATGACAGGTTAGTATCCCAACCATTGATAATATAAACCAAATAGTCGATACCAGCATTTGATCATCGTTTAACAGCCAGTCACATTTCTCAAATTCTTTTTGAATCAATGACACCGAAAAGCGTATGAAGCATTTCACACTAAGATTCTGGATCTGATAATCGACAGTTTATGCTGCTCCCAAAGTAGTTCAGACTTTTCGGCCATGATCACTTGTTGTACTGGCCACACACTTGGTCCTGTACTGCTATATGTTTGTTAATCTTTTGAGAAATTTCCCATCTCTTCCTTTTTACTGGACATACACCCATTATTGGTTTAGTTGAAATACCTGAGAGCAACATTGTCAGCTTTATGAACACTTTTTCGTTGGTGATTTAATGCAACTTTTGTGCATTATAAAACCCCATTAAACCATTTGATTGCTGCAAATGAACATCTTTTGTCACACACGACCGAAATTCTAATTATTCAGATAATATCTGATCAAAGAAGAATCTTGAGTATTGATTGATCTAAAGGGTATTTATGCCATTATTCACTCATGACGAATAAATTTTTGATATTTCAAACTAATTTGTTTCGGGCTTATTTTATCAAATGAAGGGTTTCATGATAGGACTAAATTATAATTCATTTGAATCTCGTTATAAAGATTCAATGACGGCAACATGGACAAAATTCTCGAATACTCCTTTTCATCTCAGATTTTGAACGGAAAAAACCCGCCTTTATCTTAACGTATATTCATTAACTTAACAAAGTATGAGTAGCTGTAAACCATCACCGGTATCATTTTTTTCAATTTCCTCGTGAATTCACTTAAAGATATTAATTCAGGATACATTATTTGTATATACTAATCTTGGTTAAAAATGCACACGCATACTTGAACCGAATGGACGGGTACGTTGATATTTAAAAGAAATCGACATATTTTTTGCACAGAGAAACCCCGCGATGTTTCCGAGGGGCATAACCACATTCAATATTAAAGGGGATCACATAAATAACGGAAAATAATCTACAGTAAAAACCGGATACAACGAACCCGGTTATAACGAACTTTTTTGGTCCCATTTTGTAGTAAGCCAGATAAATTTAAAGAAAAGTATATTATAACCGGAATTCGGATATAACGAACATAATTTCTGGGTCTCTTTAGAATAGCCCATGCGATTCAGTGATTAAAGGTCACCTATCCTACTTTTGGCTAAATCATTGATTGAATTTTATTAAAAAAAACCCTTACTTAAATAATTCGTTTTAATTTTTACAACTTTTTTTTATTTTAATGGTTTTATATAGAAATTCAAAAACAAAATTTAGACTGCTGTAAGACAAATGATCATCCCATAATTTTTTTGCTCCCCGGTGAGAAAAAGTGGAAAATTGTGAATAATTAAGGAAAAACATTAAATAATATGTTTGACAAAGTCTGGAAAAATCAAACTGAATTACTCAGAAGTATTACATTGGAAAATCTACAATTTCAGAAATTAATAAAAATAACCAAGATTACCAACTTTGATTAATACCTAGACAACAATAAAAATGTTAAGTGCAAATTATTAAGAAATTGACGGAAAAGTGTTCGAAGGGTTTTTATATCATAGATGCCTTCATAAAACGATATATGTTCATATTTGAATTGACAAAGCATAAAAACTCGAGAACAAGTTAAAAATTGAAAATTTTAAATGCACATTAAGCTGAACTTCTAGATTAAAAGAAGGAGACAGAATTTCATTACATGTAATTTCTGGAAGTGTAACCACTGTAAATATATTAGTTGTGGATGATTGACGATAATCAAATGGCCCAAGATAAGTGAAAACTATAGCGAAAGAGATATTTGCAATACAAATTAAACCGTTATTTTTTATAAAATGACACGAAACAAAACACTTAACTCCAAAGGAGCATTCTGTATTGACAAAAATGTTTCAAAAAGGATTGACAACTTCTACTGTGCTCCATTATGCGTGGAGATAAACGACCCGCTGTTATCACAGAAAATGGTCTAAACCTCGATTCTTAAAAATAATAAACATCAGTGTTGTTCGATACTATGCAAATAAAAATGCATAAATGGTACTGGATATTTTCAAGACGAAAACGTTTGAATGAGACCGGCAGCTTCGTATATCTGGATGAAAATTTTTGTTTCTATTTTAAAATTATCCTTAACGTTCATGTCTAACGGAAACTAATTAATATTAAAATAAATGTTTAAGACCAAACAGAACATGCGTTAACTGATGGAAGCTGGTATTATACAAAAGTTTAATTTAAAATATAGCAACATTTTAATGTCTTCAGTTATCAGCGCCCTTCATGAAGATAAAAAAGTTCACTT
>JWZT01000801.1:15731-42117 GCA_000827895.1 Thelohanellus kitauei
CAATTCACGGCAAAATGCGATCAATTGAACGAAACAATCCTTGATTATAGACGTCAAAAGCAATTCTCTTTATAAACAATGGACATCAAACAGGTTTCTTTCACAAATTTCGCAGTTGTATCTTGAAGGTGAAATGATGGATAGGATCATATCGAGGCCTCGTCACCGGTCTCATTCAGATCCTTATCCTAAGGCTTATTCACAGCCTAACCACAAATCAGTTCAAAGGACTAATTTCAAGTCTTATTATGAGCTTAATGTGAAGCATACCTCAAAAGACACTCCAAGACCTTTTATGCAGCCATTTTCCCTCCTTCTTTTAAGCGGCGTTCTGTTTACACTTTTTATTGTGGGCATGAAACTCTACAAAAATGAGAGATTTATTAGTATATAACGATTTTGACGTTAGATAAAGATCGCATTCTGGGAGATGGGATATACTATGATATTCGAGATAATGTCATAGTCGATGGTTGAAAGATTTACTAGGCTAGCTAAGAATGAATTTATTGGATTTTGATTATCATATTATTTTAAAAAAATATTGATCTGAAAATACTCTCACATGTTTGAATAATATAAGAAGATTAAAGTTGTAGGTGAGATTATATAGGTATATTTTTCAAGCTAAATTTACAGTAAAAGACAATAGTCTATCATTAAAAATTCTCTCAAGGGCAATTAATTGGGCTTCTCACTTAATTGCACACCTACATTTCATATATTTCTGAATATTCCGTGGCTAACATCAATTTTCAATTCTTTCAATGCATTGGCTGCTAATGTGTAGCGGATTTACTTTCTGAGCTGAAAAACAAATTATATTTTTTAGGATAAGATTAAACAAAATTATAATTTTTGATTGAATTGTTTTATCGGGTAACATATCTTCAGGTATTTATCTACTCTGTTAAATTCGATGTCATTTCTAAACAGCTCATAGCTCTATAAAAATTCTTTAAGATTCAAAATTCTCATGTTGATTTAAAAACTTCAAATATATTATTCATATGATGACCACAAGTAAAAATCATTGATATTTTTCCTTCGGTCTAGTTTTAATCTAGCCCAAATACAATTTACATAGTAAAAAATATCAATGAATTAATTCATTTATTTGGATTTTTTTAAGCTCAATTGTTCATGTTAGAATTTTTTTATTTTATAATATCTGAAGACAAGGTTCACGGACCCGAGAATTTAGAAAACGTTGTTGGAACAAATGCGGATCGTTTTGTTGCATATGTTTATTGATAACTTACTATATCAAACATTATGTGTTAATTTGATACAATGTCGAGTAGAAGTAATTCAGTTTTTATATTTACATGAATTGAAATGTAGGTCATACACTCATCAAATTTTCATGAATTTTATTGATCAGACTAAGAACAGAATGCTCCGTCACTTTATAATTGGTCTAATCCAAACTTTAAGTATCTTTCAGGAAAAAAGATGGATGGTTCCTTTGTTAAATAATACTTAATTAAAGCACTGTATTTTTCTACATTGTTGTAAAAGTGACAATAATTTGGATTAAGTTTCAACTTTTTATATAAATGATTGATATCATAATTCGGGTATTTAATTTCTGGTAATTCCAATTATAGACAATAGAAGAAATAAATGTTGGTATTTTTCGATTTGAATATTTTTGAATATACAGGGCATAAATTAAACCACTATCAACATAGTAAAATATCTCTTTACCCTCTCAAATTCTCACCAATATAATGACGATTCAGCGAAAACTATTTTGTAACGGAAGCATTCTTCGTCTAGTATTCTAACTGTTGTGTCTTTGTTTGATCTGTAAAAGAAAGTTAATTCCATGTAGTTAAAACAAGCGCTGAATCGTCTAATAAGGCTTTGACTCTCCATCAGTTGTTGCCTTTTAAAATATCCTTCTATTCGATAATTTAATAACGACTGGGTATAAATTGTAAAATATACCGGTAACTTCCTCGAATTCGATATTTCTTTTATATTAATTATGATGGACATTTATCATTATGACACTCTCTACCTTATAAAAGTCTTTATAACAAAGATATTGGTTCTCAAATATCATTATTACTGCTCGATCCTTTTCCAGTAAACCAGTCTCTGATGTACACCCAATTCTATCATTATCTATGACGTTATAACTTACAATCATAAATATTTCAATAAATAATCAACCTTAAGAATGGTCTACCAGATCACGGAATCATAGGTTTCCAAATATCGCTCAACAAAAACTTCGCAAATCAATATGTGCCATCATAACTTATCTTTTAAACATAGATTTAAGTTTTATCAACTGATCAAAATATAAAACTAAAATTATTTAATCATACATAAATCTGTATGGTATGATCACCTATTCATAATTTTCATAATATGTATTTTGATTTGGAAATTAGATACACACAAATTTTCTCTATCATCACTCATGCTATATAAGTATTCACAGAAATAAATCACAATCAAATGAAAACGGTCCACACTATTGCGAGCTAACATGGCTATTTACTCCTGATTCGATATTAAACTTATTTACACTCTCTGGTAAAAATAAATTCCCAGTTTTTAATAAAACAGATCAATGATTTACCAATATCTTCATATTAACATAAACTTGTAAAATAAATATTCAATACCTAGGAACTATGTATAAACAACATAAAATGAATGAATATCGATAAAAACGTAGAGGAAATCGCATTTGAAATCTGAAAAAATTTATCACTAATAATTCAAAAGTATGTCAAATGAGCAAACGTCTTCATTGTAGACTTTGCATGATTACATCTATCTGTCAATATTCGGAATGCCATAACGTCCAAAATCGTTTTTATAATAGATGTGTAGTTATGGATGTGATTTGCTTCGATATGGAATATGGCCTTTTGAATAAAATAATATATAAATTTGGCAAATTTAACCATGAATAAAATTCAAGTCATTTATTTATAAAATGCTACATTTTGAATTTAAATATACATATGGTTGATAAAAAGTGAATATTTTAGCATTTAGCTACTTATTTTTGTTGCTTTATAATCAATTTTTTATTTAATCTCAAATAATTGGCCTCCTATTCGACATTCACTTAAATTGAGGGGGTGTATTTTTGAAAGATGCACAAAAAAAGTTTATTTTGAATTTGATAAATTATTTACGTATCTTCACGAAGATTTATATCCTCAAAACAATTAATTATAATTTCATATATATCAAATGTCTAAAAAGATCAAAATGCTGATTAGATATATAAATAAGTTCTATGGGTCCTATATTTTTAAAGTCGTGGGAAATATCAAACTTTGTTAAAAGCAGTCTGTCACAAATAATGTTAACTGTTATAGTTTCACCAAATCTTCTTTTTCATTACATGTAATCAAACATCAACACAAAACACTGAAGGTGTCTGTACTTGAGCTAAATCATTTAAAATGTTAAATACAAAGAGAAATTAACAACGAATTCCAAATATGTTTGTATCTGTTATTTTTAAGTAATAATTTTATATATTTACTATTCTCCCGTCATATTTCATTTCATCAATATATCATAAATTGTTGTAGGCAAAAAAGAAATCAGTAGCCAACGCATACGTTCACCCTTGTAACTGTATGAGTATTAAATATTTCCTGTTTTTTTAGTTGTAATGAAAAAAAATGACTGTTTTCATCTATAGCTGTGGTAAATCATAATTTTATAATCTGGCGTATATAAGAAACTATTAGTTGTTTGTAGGGCCCATGATGTCTAAAAAAAATTCACAAAATTTAAACTTATCGAAATGTATGTATATATATTATAAAGATGTTGAAAATTAGATTCTCTAGAGTAAACACCTTTAATATTATATACGCCCCAAAACGGTTCATTTCTAGAACTAAAAAAAATCTCTCTTAAAAAACCTTTATTTTTGACTTCAGTAGATTCTGCTCAAAATATATTCATGTTTCGTTGTCGATTTCATAATATGATAAAGAATGATTCATTGAAAAGCATATGAAACAAAGGTATAATGCATTTACAGAACTACGGAAAAACATATTTGCATATGTAGACAAACGTCATTAATTTTGTAAAATTATGATTTTATAACAAGCTCTGTTTCTAAAAATTTGTAGTAAGTTTAAAGCATTTCATAATACAATTTTTTTCATTGATAAGTTATTAACGTCAAGAAAATATGTTCCATAACATGTTTTTGATTTAGAGATGATTTTATGTATTTTTTATCAAAAATACCTCAGTTCGATGTAATTTATCACGTTCAAAGTTTAATTCAAAAATCCTACATTTAAGACATCCTAGATATCTCGAATTAATCAATTTTCCAAACAGTACTAGGTTAAACATGATAAATGTTATCTGAACAATCATAATTTAAAGATAAAACAATTAATTTGGCACAAACACCTGATGAAATTCATATTCAATAATTTTAAACCTTATCTTATATCAATAATGAAATAGTAACCGAAGCTAACAAAATTAATAAAATAATACTTGAAAATTACATTTATCGTGTGTGCTCACAAAATTTTCTTAAACATTCAAAGTGTACGTGACATTCGATTCCAAATCTAGGAAGTCATTTTAAATTAAAATTGAGAGAAATATGTGAGAAATCACATTAAGAGGATTATTACTTGTGAAGAGAGATGAATCGAAAAATGAGTCCTATTTCCATATCATAATTCAAGATAAAATATTAGTAGTCATACACCATTCCATTATAGATATTTTTTTGCATTATTCCCCAAATTACCAGGGCATATCATTTGGCCACTTAGTTTTCTGGATTAATGTTAGTCAATTATAAACAGATAATTAGAAATGCTATATAAGATGAGATTCATTGGCTCTTGCAATGAAGATCCTGTGAATAAGTGATTTGTTAATAGAGAAACAACCTCAATTTAACACTGACATCGTATTTGTTGGACATACTGTCGCAACCAAATTAAGCTATCTAGTTGTTATTGTTGTTCCATATATGCAACGCAATGCAAATTTTTATATAATTATACCCTAGGAATATGGTGACAAAGCCCTACACAAAAGTAAATAATTTAATATATTAATACTAAATTTCAGTTAGTTTTTTAATTGTTAATATAATTTTCGTAAATACAATTAAATGGTGGTTCATTATTCAAACGTAAAGCTTACGTCATTTTCGTTTTTTAAAAATAATTACATCTTCTGCATAAGATATTTGTGCAATAAGTATGATATATAAATTAAAAAGAGTACAGCCACAAATGAATTTTTAAAAGGAAATAATTTGTAGATGGAGAATGAGAATGTTCGCTACATCCTTGGAAAGCTACGAGACGGATGAGGAATTTTTAAAAAGGACTGGTTGAGATCCGCAGTTATATTTCATAATGTATTAATTGAGTAAACAATCATAAAATAGTAAAATATGACCTATTTATCATACTGTTCGACTGTTTTAACGAATATTTTTCAAGATACATTATTATCAAACAATTTCAAATGAACCAAATAAAGATGAAGTTCTAAAAATGAGGCGAATTCATATATTTTTTTGAAAAATAGCAATAAACTGTTTCGATATTATCAAACTATTCTGATATAAATGAAATATATTTCGTTAGAATATCGTCAATATAGTTAATCAAAACATTATAGACCGCCAAAACGATTTATAAACAAAATTAATCAAGGCTGAATGTGCATGACAACAACTTTTTGAAATTATCAATGGTATCTGATGATTAAAGATACTTTTAATTAATAGTGATTTTATTATTCGTTCGTATATTTTGAGTAGAATAACAATATGTTTACTACGTAATTTTAAGACCTCTGCAAGAAAAATAGATAATATGTGATTATTTCAAGCTGGGAGGAATCGATGGATGCTGAATCTCAAACTTTTGTAATCAATTGATCGAATTCTAGATTCAAATTATCATATTAGAATGCTTTTTTATATTAATCAAGCATAAAAATTGATAATCACTTTCAAACTGTAAATATAATGCATGATTCTTCAAAACGGCATAATTTATCAATAAAGAGTTTTGTGTTCTCAATAGGAAATTTACAAAAATGTATTAAATAAAGTATAATTTTCATACTTGAATTTTTAATTTAAACACATTGTACCGACTGTACCGTTTTCAGTGAATCTATTCTATCATTATTAAAATATAGAAATGAAGTCAAAAAAAGACAAAAATAACTAAAAGTCAATGTTTACTAAGGAATTTCAGATCAGTGAATTTCGAATTGATATCACCGTAAATAAATTTATATTCATATACAAGGTTAAACCATGACCATAGCTTATGAAATTCGGATAATTGAAACAAAAACTTGGGCGTGAATTTTGCTGGAACAGATCTGTTATCTGATATCGTCTCTGAATTATCAGTAGTGCTTGAAATAGAGGATGAATTTCTTGAATTAGAATCACATGAAGAAACACAGTCATCAGCCATTATTTTGTCCAAATAATTTGATTTGTTAAAAATGTAGACAGTCATTTCCATGATTTTTTTATAAGTTTTGAATTCAGTAGATCTTCCATGTTCAACAAATTTAATTTTATAAGATTTCATTTTAAATGTTTTACATCCTGAAAATATAGTATGTATTAAATCTTTTGTGATGATTGAAAGGTGATTTTTCTTAAGATCCTCATATAGCAATATTGTATGCTCCTCTTTGAGTTTCCTGACATATACCTGATCACTCAATGACCTAATAACATTAATCAGGAATCGCTTTATCCTGGTTAAGCTATTGAATGAATATAACGGGCAATAACATGATATATCTAAAACGTCAAATATAAATAGACCGCATAGGTATTGATAATGTAGATCTATTAATTAAAACAGATTACTGAGTGAAGGATACATAAGAATCCTCTCCAAAGATCCTTTAATTATGTCGACATTAAGAGTAGTTGTATCCAAATCTAGAATGCTCATGCTCTTGATTAAATGTTGTATGAAAAGGAATTGGTCTTCGACAGTAAGATCTTCAATTGAGTATTTAGCAAAGTACACTTGAATGCTTATATATAGATAATCAAAACAGAAGCGTATGAAGTTGAATTCCTTCATATCCATCGCAGGAAAACCTACCAGTGTTAAATATATTATATAGAACATCTGCTTTATATTTTTGGTCACGACAAATTTCACAGATTTGTTACAACAGATATCGAGTTTATGTGATATATAGTATGAAAAAATAGCTGAAAAAAATAACAACTTCTCCATCGTATCGATTTCAAATGAATTTGTAGATGAATTCAATATATGGATCCATATTTTGGAGACATAATTAATATCAAAAAATACAGTCCTACTATTTATATGAGCCAAAAATATATTTTTTGTTGTTATATAAAAGTTATTGATGCAGAATTCGATTTCATTCAATAATCTACAACGATAGATCATCTTGAAAATAATGAATAATATCCTTGTAAGGTCAACGCAATTGTTTGTCAGATATGTATAAATTACTTCATTTACGTTTACGGTCATTTTTTGAATGTTCAAGATCGAGCTTTCATCGCGATTTAAAGTANTCTTCGTCACCAATTCTTAACTGTAATTCATCCTTATCTGAATCAACAAAACGAAACTAATTTATAAAAATCTCTATTTTTTTTCAAAATTAATAATAAAATATACAATAGATATTGATTTTACGTGCTTTAAACAATTAAATACAAAACCATCGAATTTTCTAGAAAAAAACGTTTCGATATCCAATTTCTATCTTTTATACATTTCTAAAAATATTCACAGTAGAAATTAATTTAATTCAAAATATTCCAGTATAAATTTTTACAGTAGAACATGTTGGAAAGTTGGAATTGTCATTTTTAAATCCAATTTCAAGATACTATATTTTATCTCGAAAATATAGATTAAATAATAAATATAAAAAAATTTTTACTGATTATACATGGGTTTTCCCTTTATTCGTTTTTTTCATTTCAATCTTTTATTCTAAAATTTAGCTAAAAATGTTTCGAAAACTAACAACAAATAAAACCAGATCTATTTGTCTATTATTTTATTGTTGATGGATAGCCTGATGTAAGTTTTCATGTGGCGGTAATAGACATGTCAATCGGGCTTTGATATAGTCGCCAAGCTCTACTCAATTAATCTAAAGAGTTGCTCTTCGTTTTCAGGCCTATTGCTTTTAAACGCCTTTTCCCCTTTGAAAATAATTCCTCAATCGGATTTAGGAAGGGCGAGTAGGGCAACCAAAAAAATATTTCATGGCCCTTTCTGTAAAAATATTTCAAAATCCTAGATACCTTTTGGAACTTAACATTCACAATGATAACCGCGCATTATATATAGATAGAGCTATCTACCTCAATATATTTGAAAAAATTCTCGACAATACCACGAATGCCCCTGTTATATACGGTCTTGTTTATTTGTCTTTATTTCAGATGCCGTATCTGTTCATGGCGCGCATACTGAAATGTTTTTGTGGACTGTATATGGGGGACTCTCAGAACTATGAAGGTTCCATTATGTGCTCTGCATCTTTATAATTCAGTGAGACCATAAACACCACTTCATCAAAAAAGTATATTTTAACAACCAGGAAGATTTCTTCGATTCTTAAAAATGGAATAAGGGGAATCGTAAGTGATTCGGATGGTAATCGCATCATATCTTCTTACAGCAAGGACATGAATATACTATAGGGAATAATGAATTTGTGAATTGTCGATAATGCAAGCGTAAAGCTGTGCTTTGTATAAAAATAATTGTATGATTCAATTCAGCTTCAGCGAACAATTTTCGTCGATTTCTCTCTTATAAAACTTTAGATATCGTCCATGATCTTGGATACCCGAAAACCTACCAAAACCTGATTTGTGAATTGATCCAGTTTCTAGGTGTTTGTTGATAATATTCTTGACAGTATCTGGGGTATTTGTTCATATTCGGAGATTCTTTCAACGAAGATCTACTCTGATGTTCGGTGATGATCAGATCTAGTCTTTTTTTACTTATTTTGCAAAATGGAGATCGAGTGCGATCAGCTGAAGGGTCCTCTGCGTTCAATTTACTGTCAAAACCAAACTCACGTTTGGTCTTAAGTTAAATCGTTTTCTTGATGTTTTTGAATTGTATTACTAGAAATTTCAGCTTTAGTGTTGTCTGAATCAATTCAAAATTATTGTATAAAAATAGATTTTAACAAATTATTGAGGTTAATTACTGACTAAATTTATTCAAAGAGCCTAGGAAAATGCACAAGCTGCCAAAAACTAAATCGAAAAATCAACATATTTGAATGAAAACCACCGTTATTTTCAGTATGAAGATCGCGAGTCATCTACTGTAGGATCATCTGTGTTAAATTTATGTTACAACAAAACTCACCTTGTAAATATATTGAAATTGTATTTATAGAAATTCATATATTGTTATTATGTCAATCCATTTTGAATAATCCATAAAAATTAAATTATCCAAAATATCAAATTGACTCGAAAAACTACGAACATGACGGACAAGCCATGTAAAATTAACAAAAATAAAAGCTATGGTTAAATTTTTCTCTATTTTTAATCGTATATGAATCGAATTTCATAAACTTAATATATTTAAACTTATAGTAGTAAATTTATCACAATCCATATGTCTCAAAATTTCGAATTGAATCTATGAATACTGGACAATTAATGATTGTATCATCAGACACAAACGAATTAAATCAATTGATGTTTTTTCTTTCAAGTGTATTTCTTGTGTTTCGATTATTTATTGGATTGAGTTTAATGAATGAGGCATTAAATCAAATATATTGAAATATATTTCACTATTGGGTTTAATATTGAGTTTTTAGTATATAATTTAAATATGGACTTATTAGGAGATATGATACAGTGAGATCGTTAATCTTCTATAAAAAACCTGACACCGTTTTACTATTTGTTTATATTCTGATAAAAATTGCACTATCGGTTTCTGAGAATTTTTTCTAATTTCTCATGAAAATACATATTAAGCCTTAATCATGAAACAATTGTTGATTTTAACACCATATTACTGAATAAACAAGACTTTTCCATTAAATATATAATTTTTTGTAAGTTTTTATCAATTATCATCCTTCTCTTATGTTATCAGAATAAAACGATTATGTATGATTCTTTAGAAATATAAAATAACTAAACTAAATTACGTTTATCCGATAATAAAGCTAACTTCACATTAATTAAAATTTTACTTTTTTGCACAGATAAATATAGTAATCACCAAAATTAAAAAATATAATTTCCATCAATGAATTAATATTTAAATTAAATTATGTACTTGTCTAGGTTAAAAAGAGATTGTATGTGCTATTTACATTTTTCTACATATTTTATTTACGTTTTTAAAATAATTATTTTGTTATTTTAGGAGTTTTTTCTGTTTAGTTTGTCTATAAGTTATTTAATAATATTCAAGCTTCGATCAGGAGAGTAACTCCAGTTTGAAATAAGCTTGAAGAGTATTGAGGATTGGCTTTCAGAGGCATGGAATATTTCCATAAGATTCATAGACAAAATAGCGATATTTAAAAACTGAGAACAGCCGAGTGACTGCGTCGACCTGGGAACAGGTAGTACATATACAGGGTTTCCATTCATTATCACAATAGTTGCATCCATATCATTTCACACCATTAAAATTCAGTTTTAATATATTTAAAGTATTTTGACGTACCAAATCTTGACTTTCTAAGATAAAGGCAGATTCTGTTTTTAACAATTTTTTAACATGATTGTAACTTTGTTGACCAAATTCACATATTTTTGGAAGCTAAAAATCATAAGATAATTTATACACGGATGCGAGAAGTTAATACATGATATTGGTTGTTTTAATTAATTTCTGAATGTTATTTGGTATATTTTTGAATCGAGTGTTTTGGCGGTAGCAATATTTACAAACTGTACAAAGATGAATACAGTTTTCAACGAACATAACATGTAATTTTTGACATAAGTCATATTTTTTGGGGGCTAAAAAAATACAGCTAAATACACACGTGTGCGCAAACATGCCCACTACTTTGATATTCTACGTTTATTTCATTATTTAAGTATTGATTTTTCGGAACATTGGTTGATATATAACAAATTGAGGCTCCCATACATTTATGTATTTCTTTATACTGAATGGAACAAAACAATTCAATTGAAACAATTGAAGTAAAGTTTAGTTAATTTTGGAATATATCAATTCATTTTCAGTAAATATTTTCCATATGATTTGTCACATGTTTCAGAAGATCAGAACCATCAAAATCTTTCATATTCGTTTTAAAATTGAGTTTCTATTTTCATAAGTCCTAGGCGTGTAGTATTAAAGGTATTTATTTTCCTACTAAAAATATTAAAGCATGAAAATATAAATATTAATTGCTGCATGTATAATATTATACATAATTTAAGCATTTCAGTGTCTATTTAGATTCGTTTCTTCCTATAGAACTCAGTATTGTTTAATGTGATGTTTGAATAATGTTCTAAACTTATTTATATCATGAAACAAGTTTGAGTAAAAGTCAACAACTGTGCAGAAACATCAACACTTAAATCGTGAAATTTACTAAACTTTAAATTTGACTATTACAACAGTTAGAGCAAGCATGAATATTTAGCAGTGTTGTTTATATCCCCTTATTATGACTTGTATAAAAAACATTAAATATCATTAAAAACGGTATCACCATTTCTACAGGTTTTCAAAATTGAAACCACCAAAATACTGTCTTAAAAAATATACCTGAAATTATTCTTGAATATATGGAAATAACTAATATCGTTTTTAGACTTGGCGTGGTCGTTTAATAGAGCCTGTAATTTTTTGCAGCCAAAAATATGTGTGTTTTGTCCAAATGTATACACGGTGTTACAAGATTTTTAAAACAATGAATCCATATTTTGCCTGAAATTCAAAATTTAAAACGTCAAACTTCTTAGATATATCAAAACTGAATTTTACGGATAACCGAAATGAAATTGAAGTTGTGAGATGATGGATGGAACCATTGCTATAATAAATGGAAACCGTGTATATTTATTACACGTTCCGAGGTCGATACAGTCACTGCCCTCTTCACAGTGAGATTAATATCGCTATTTTGTAGGGTCACGGCT
This sequence comes from Thelohanellus kitauei, assembly GCA_000827895.1. Classification (NCBI taxonomy): domain Eukaryota; kingdom Metazoa; phylum Cnidaria; class Myxozoa; order Bivalvulida; family Myxobolidae; genus Thelohanellus; species Thelohanellus kitauei. Next base: position 27,910 of record JWZT01000801.1, read on the forward strand.
TAGTTTAATCAATTTTATTTTGTCTTTAATTTTTCGTAGGTTAAAATTCCTTCAAAAATACCAGAGTATATCGCGAACCCTCGCTAAATATATACACCAACATAAATAGTCTTTCAACAATACCAAAGTATACTAAAATCATTGTTATAATGTTTATTCTATTTGTTAGGGACTACGGCAGAAACATTCGTCGTGATTCAGTTCTTTCATCACAAAATATAATCCACAGATCACTAAACGAATTTTCTCCAATATTTTTGTTATACCGATGAAAGCTAAATAGAGTGATTCATCTTTCAACAATCTACTTACATTCAATCTCACCTATTTATAACCAAATATCTTACCAATTCTGGGATTTTTTTCAGTTGATTTCGAATGGATTTCAATTTCTTTTTAATTAAGAAAGAAAAAAGGGTTGAAATGGTAATATTTAGATAAATTAGAAAGTACATTTTCTAATAATTTTTTTTCAGAGATAGGGGAGTTTAATCTTTATCAATACAGATTTACGATACACTGTCAACGCTATTTTCAATCAAAACCGAGATTTTAAATTGATAATATAATCCACAGATCAGCAATACGAGAACATCTCACCTCATAAAATAGTTCATAAAATTTACTTTAGACAGCAAATACGGACAATACAAAAAATGAATTTCATTGTATAATCAAACAATATCTTCGACCCGCTTGGTGTTTTTTATTTATTTTTCAGTGTGCCCTGAAACGCAGATATATTTTTTCATTACAATGGATCAAATCTTTGTTTTAACATATGGGATTAAATTCGATATTTGAGATAATACCAGTAGAATGGCGGCATGATTGACATGATACATAATGTATTGAACTCATAGTGACCAGCGGATATAATTAGATGACAGATGAATATTCCTTGATATTAAAATAAAAATATGCAATTAATATTAAATGTGGAAAATAATATATATCTCATCGGGTTCAGAATATAAAAATACAGTGCTATCTGGTATACCAAACAAAGCGATTTTCCCAATATTTGAACTCTGAGACTCATACGATGAGGCTTATATATGAATTTTTACTTTTTAAATCAATTTCTTGACCATGGGCCGTTGGATTTTTATTCGATAAATTTATACATCGGAAATTTTTATGTAAAAAGATACTGTTTTATTTACAAATCAGAGGCGCGGAATATATAAGGTTGGCTCTATATACGTAAAGTTACGGTAGATCATTCTCAATGCAAAAATTCCGTCTATCCGATGATTACATTAAAAGATTCCTTCATGGAATTTATTATAAAAATTTATGATAAAATTAAGACATATTTCTTACTGCAATATGAGATTGAATGTTAGTAAACGACTGCCCATATTCGATTCGTGAATCTGAATGTATTTCCTCACAGCAATAAAATATGTAAACTTTTAGATTTAAACTTACTTTAAATGAAAGATATATTGTCAGAGCAATGGAATATCCCTCAACTCTAAGTCAGATTTTGGAACGAGAAATGATGTAATGTTGTTTTAATTTACGAAAAAGAATTTCCTAAAATTGTTAAACGAGTTAAATATAGATTTAAAATGAATTTTATGCAATAAAAACAGGTCAAAAACTCTGTTAGACGCAATTTAGTTTTGGGTTTATGAGGTATCTCAATTTAACAAAAATAAAACTCATAAAAGAAGGCACGTTCGGTATAATGGATCTCATGTGTATTCATCTTATTGATGAATTTGATGGATCGACTACTCTCAAACATAACTATCTAGACAGACTTTAAATATATTTTGTTTTTCGATAAATATTTGGAACATTAGCGACCCTAGTATGAATATGACTAGATCAAGCAAAAATTTATCTGTTGAATTTTTTTGATTATTTAAGTAATTGTCAGAATGATTCTGCAACTCAAAAATATCAAGTGGTTTTTTCAATACTGGTATAATATCCGAAAGGAACAAATTATTCAACTTACAATCATATTTTTAGCAAAATTATGTAGCTGAAATTTTTTTCAAATATTGATTTTATCGTAACTCCGATTAAGTACACAATCTCAGAACAAGAATAAACATGCATCTAAGAGGATTGGACTCAAATCCTTAGTCAATAGCAAAGCCACATTAAAGTACGACAGAAAAATTTTGTGAAACGAACCTTGGTGTTAGCTTAACCATCGTACTTCGCCGGAGTTGACTTGAATTATCGAGGTAAAATTAAATCTAGTTTCACTTAATTAATGTAATAGTTTATAAACTCTGATATTATGAAAAAAATTCAGGTAAAATTAATAACTTATTCGTAAAAATGATATCATTTTATGTGTATTTAATGATATTTTTTAATGTTGACATCGACGTTTCCTTTATGATTTTATTAATAGAAAACGCATAATGATATTAAAATGGGCTGATTTTGTGTTTATTGGAGATTTTCTTATGTACTAAATATTTAACATCATTCTATGCCCGAAAAAACTGTTAAAATGATTTATTTTACTAAATTTATTTTATTAGTCAAATATCGGATTGGCGATAATTTTCTTAAATAAAATTGACTCTCTTTTAATAATTAATAATATTTAACACATGTCTATTTTTATATGGGTTCCAACTCTAACACCTCTTATCAGATTTCAATGAACCAAAATTGATTTGATAAGCTGAGATCATTATCTTTATATCGACCGAATGCGCTTTTGTACCTATGCTATTGTGGGAAGAGGCAAGGTGGTGAAGCTTAGTAAGTGAGAGTTATGCAATATCCTAGTCTGTCTGTGAAACCGGCAGCGTATTCATGTTCCTATTTGAATGAGATTGTCGTGGATAGACAAAATCGCAATTGCCATAGGTATTAATGTCAGTGCAGTACCGTACTGTACTACTACAGGTTTGACACATCATAAAACCAGGTTATATATATATGATGTCTTTAATATAAGATGTTCTAATATTAAATTAATGAAAAAACGACATCATTAATTTGTTCATATTCTATAAAGTGTTTTGCAGTGATTATTAGGCATGATTTGAATATGAATATAATTATTAAAATAATAGTTAATTATAAACAACAGGAATCCGATTGCAGAATCTGCGTGTATTCATCCTGTACCACACATTGGCTGTTATTTACAAAATTATGATTTGGTATAAAGTAGAGGGAATTTAACCAAAACCAGTTGAGGATATTAGACCCAAAAAATCGTCATAGTTAACTGTGATAAAAAAAAATTTAATTTGTAAATTTTTACTTCGACTAAATGTCCAAATAATATAATAGATATAAATCAGACAAGGACTATAAATTCCGATACTGAATTATCATGCTTAATGTAGATTCTTTATTCAATATATTCACAATTATTTCAATCAATATATGTATATTGGCAAATATATATGGATATTATGCCTAAAATATAGACACCGCGTATAAATGCAGATTATTATTTTGTCTAACAATTGTAAATAAAATTGACGGATTCCCAAATTGCATTGTATACATTAAATTGATTTAAATTATTTATTTTTTCATAAATGAACAGAGTTAATAGCTCGGTTTTATAACATTTGCGAAGCTTGATACTACAAGATAAATTGCAAAAAATCAAACTTGATTTAATCACAGATCCTTAAGTAAATATCGATTGCTGTGATATATTTTTATGCATATAAAGATTATTATGCATAAAAGATGATATCAGATGTGTATTTTTATCACTGCATCCATTATTTATAAACTGTCATCAAATACTTTGAAGTTTGATCACATAATTATTATATTATTTGGGCAATACAAAACTTGTTTTCTATTATATATTTGCATAATATTTAAAAAAAATATACATATAATTTGACCAGATACTCCCTGGTGGAGATAATTACGATAAAAATTGATATTTAATGATAAGGTATCTATATCGATAATCTCATAAGAATTTTATCAGAGATGAGGTACGGGTCCACTCATAAAATTGAAAATAGCAGTTTTTAGTCTAGAGAAAGCTTAAAAATTTATATTTCACACATTTTTTGTTTATTGTTACGATAATGTTTGTGATTGATTAAGAATGAAAATATTGTTGCTAACTACACAATGATGAATTCAAATACAGTAATTGTAGCAGCATGTATCTTTATAACAATATAAACTTCTTACAATCTAAGTATGAGGTAATATGACAGTTCAATTTTACTTCAGTATAATAAAATATCACAGATATATAACTATTATCAATGTTTCGTCTATTACTAATTTAATTGAAACGATCTGCCATTTCACATTATTAATATGCCATAGTATTATTGTGTTCTTAAAGATGCTGTTTACAATTTGAAATTTTATCCTTAAGTCAGAAAACAGGCTGGTTCTCTTGAGACTATGTTTTGTAAATTATATCTGAATTAAAAAGTAATAACATTTGTAAAACAATCTCAAACTAAAGACCATGATGCAAAGAAAACATTGTAAAATATTTACTTTAGATTTTTGCTATAATAGTTAAATTCTGAGTAAACAAATCAAAATGTTTGATCTATGGCAGCGTTCTATCATCTCAATCTAACAAACAAAGCAAACTGAAAACTTTTAGTGACACTAGCAGATATTTTCTACAAGGGCTCAATTCATTTTAGATTCACGGGTGATCAATTCAACAAAAACCGATTTAATGTTTGTTTAATTTCCATAATCTAATCATAGGCTCGGTTCAAACGACATATTTGGAGGCTCTCAGAATAGTCGAAGTACTTTAACAGAACACAAAATCTAATGAGATATATGCACAGGAGCCAGTTATTGTTGTAGTTATGATTGATTGACATAGTGCAAATAAATTAAATACACATGGAATTTAAAACACGGTTTCTCATATGAATAATTGGCAAATATGCTCATATTCTCGATTATTTATTACAGGAAATGAATCTGTTCCACTTCCAATATATTTATATTTAGCTTGAGGAACATTAGACGTTCAAAATTGTTCAAATATTCGGGTTTACCTACAAATCATAATTGATAAAGATTTTTAAAAATATTTTATCTTGATTAAACAACTTTAAATAACGAATTAGCACAATTAAGGGTTTGAAAAACTTGGTTTGTTTCATAGATATGTATAAAACTTCTCGAGGTAATATTTGGGGTGTCTTCCTTAGACAATATTCAAAATATGCTCATATGTCAATCTCGATTTAATAGTATGATACAGATTGAGTCATTGACTTTCATCGCAAATCAATGCATGATTTATCGATACATATTTGTAACGATTGATATGCGGAAACAATTACTACATGTTTTGACAAACGGCATTAATTTGGTAAAAGTTTGTTATTTAAAAAAGCGACTGAAACCCAAAATTTGTAATTATTTTTCAGCGTTTCACAATTTTTGGTTTTGTCATTCGAAATTGAGATTAACGTCAAGATGAAATATTCTGAAATATGTTTTTGATATTCGAGAAGAGTATCCATACTTAACAAGAAAATAAACCTTAGTTCCATGTGATTTGTCAGGATCAAAGTGGAATACACATAAGAGTCTACATATTAAACATCTTATCTCGTCGAATGAATCACAAATATCAATCCATATTAGATGACATATGCCTAATTTTATTTGAAAAATCATATGATTTTAAGACAAAAATTAAGCTTTTGCATACAAATTTGTACTACAATAAAATTAAAATATTTCGAACCTGCTCTGATACTGTAAGGAAAAAAGTATTCAAATGACAAAAGTAAATAAAATCAATCATACTTTAAAAATACAATTCATCGCGTATGCTGACAAAATTTCATATAGCATACAAAATGTACATGATATCCAATTGCAAACTTAGCAGGTCTATTATAAATAAAAGATGATGAAATATCTGAGGCATCGGGGAAAATGGTTCAGAACATTGAACTGAAGATGAATCGATAAATGATTAAAATATCGGGTACACAATTCTTGATAAACTTATAGCAGTTATACAACAATATTTCATTCATATTTTGACGCAATATTTTTTTACAGATAGTTATCATTCCTAAATTTGGTTTTCTGGACTATTACATGTCATTTCTGAACAGATAATAGTAATTTATATATAGGGTGACATTCGTTGCCTCTAGCAATGAAAACACTGTGAATTATTGATGTGTTGAAAATGTAGTAAGCTCAATCTTCGCATCTTATTAGTTTTGCTGGATAAACTATCGCAACCAAATTTGGATATCTGTTCGATATTATTTTTCTTAATATTCTACGCTATGCCAATTTTTATATCAATATACCGCAAAAATACGATTACAAGTCTATAAAAAATGTAAATAACTCAGATGATAAATATTAAATTTCATTTTTTATAAAAATATGCTTTTTGAAAAATCAATTGATTTTGGGTTTTCTTTTGTGAAAAATATAACGCATATGTCATTTTGGATTTCATATTAATAAATTACATATTCCACATAAGAGAATTGTTCGGAGTATGATTTATAAATTTACGAAAGTACAGCTATCAACGCTTATAAAAGGAATTAATTATAAAATGGAGGGTGGGAAATTTGGCAGAATCCTTGAAAAATGATGAGACAGATGAGAGAGTTGCAACAGTAACAGGCTGATAACTGTTGTTTTATAGCATCAGGTATACATTGATTAAATTATAACAAAATAGCAAAAATACATCACTGTCTTCATTATTTAGAATGTTTTCACGATTATTTTTCAACAGAAAATATTATCAGATAATTTAATTTTAACAAATACAGATGAATTAATATGGTTTTTATCAGAAGTAGCAATGAACTGTTTGGTGATTACTAAATTATTGGGTTAGAAATGAAATTTATTTTATAAGAATATGGTCAGTATAGTTCAACAAATAATCATTGACCGCCTTAAATATTGATAAACAAAATTAATCAAAGGGTTGAATATACCTGACAACAAAGATTTGAAATAATCACTGGTATCTGATGATTAGAAATCCGGTTTTTAAAAGTGATTTTATTTTATTATGGGTATTTTATGAGTAGAATACCCTAAATTGGATATCGTAAACTAATGGACGTCTATAAGAAAATTAGAAAATATGTTATTAATTCAAGTATAGTGGAATCGATAGAAGTTAATCTCGAATTCGTGCGATCAGTTGAACTGAATATGAAGATTGAAATGAATATATTTATGCGTTTTTAGATTTTTAATAAACCTTATAAATGATAAATACTCTTTAACTGTAACGATAATGCACGATTAATGAAAAATGGCATAATTTGGATGTATAGTTATCGTATATCAATACATCAGTTGACAAAAAACTATTGAGTAAAAGTGACATTTACATATTTGTGTGATTGAATAAAAAAATTTTACCGATTATACAATTTTCAGTGAATCTATTTATTATTATTAAAAGAAATTATGTCAAAAATAGATAAAATTAACTAAAATTCAGTATTTACTAAGGAATTTCAGATCAGTGAATTTCGAATTGATGTCTCCGTATATAAACTTATATTCATACACAAGATTAAACCAGGACCCAATCTTTCGAAATTCGAGATATTGATTCATAATCGTGTGTCTTAATGTGTCAGGAATACATCTGATATCTGAAATCGTGTCTGAATTTTCGGTAGTGTTTGAAATTGATGATGCAGTTCTTGAATTAGCATCACATGAAGAAACATAATCATCAGCAATTTTTTTATCCATATAATTTGATTTGTTGAAAATGAAGAGAGTCATTACCATCCTTTTTTTATAATTTTTATATTCAGCTGGTCTTGAAAATTCAGGTTTCGTTTTGACCAAATTCATTTTAAATGATTTACATTCCGAAAATATCGTATTTATTAAATCGCCTGTGATGATTGAAAGGCAATTTTTCTTAAGATCCTCATACAGAAATATTGTTTGTTCTCCTTTGAGTTTCTGGATATACGCATCATCACTCAATGACTTGATGACATTAATTAGGAATTGCTTTATTCTTTCTAAGCCATTGACTGAATAAATCGTGCGATAACTTGATATATTTAAAGTGTCAAATATATATTGACCGCATAGGTACTGATAATGTAGATCTATTTATTACAATCTATTACTAAGCGATGGATACGTAAGTATCCTTCCCAAAGATCCCTTAATGATTTTGATATTACTAGTCTTTGTATCCAGATCTAGAGTGCTCATGCTCTTGATTAAATGTTGTATGAAAAGGAATTGGTCTTCGACAGTGTAATCTTCAATTGAGTATTTTTTAAAGTAAATTTGAATTTTTTCGTAAAGGATTTTCAATACATCGGCAAACCAGTCATATTCATGATGATTAATGGTATGATAAGCAACCAATGTCAAATATATTACATAGAACATCTGTTTTATTTTCTTGGTCAGTACAAATTTCACTGATTTGTTATAACAGTCAGCCATCATTTTTGATATATAGTATGTAAATATAGCGCTCATAACTATCAACTTTTCCATCGTATCGATTTCAAATGATTTCCTTGATGAATTTAAAATACTGATCCATATTTTTGAGACATACGAAATATCAAAAACAAGATCGTTAATATTAAAATTCAATATATATTCAAATTTTGTAATTCGAAAAAATTGAGTGCAGCACAAATCGATTTCATCTAATAATCTACAACGATATATCATCTTTAAAACGGTAAACAGAAACCATGTGAGATCAGAATTAAATTTTCTCATCAGATCAAATATTATTTCATTAATATTTTCAGTAAGTTTGACAATGCTCAAAGACGAGTTATCATCACGATAAAAAGTATAGGCATATTCTGTCATTTCCAAAAATCTAGATTTTAAATGTGTATTACAAATAATGAAAAGATGATAAAAATGAAACATACCATTTTCGTGAATGAACAATAATTTATTAGATTTATACGATACACAAATCATGACTGAATCAATAAGCGTATTTATGTTAGTTGTCATAATTTTTTGATCTGTTTTGATTAATTTAAGGAAGAGCCCGATAAAAGTTTGAGCCTTTTCATCGCTATTCAAATCTAGATTTCGAAATATGAAGGTGAAAACCTCCAAAAAAAATGTAGCCAGTTCTTGATATTTATCCATATTGGTAACATCATCGCTCATCTTACAAAACTCTTCAAAAAGTTCCTTTGGAAAATGTTTAACAAATGAAAGATCAGCCCTTGGGTTATATCTATGCGAGAATCGTGACATAAATGCTCTAACAGCCAATTTTTGCGTATACAAATCAGACAACGTTGTATTTTGAATATAATCTTCGATAGCATATTTTTCTGCTTCATTAACCCATTCTTGACCGTTATTCATCGTTATCTGATTCAAAAAAATGACACTAATTTGTATAAATTTCGCTTTTATTTCAAAATAAATAATATAGATTGATTTCACGATCTTCAAACAATTTAAAACAAAACAATGGGATTTTCTAGAAAATAACGCTTTGATATCAAATTTCAACCGTTTGGAAATTGGCTACAATATCTCAAATACAGTTTAATTTTATTTGAAATATAAATATATGATTATTCTAACGTGTTACGTGTTTGATAGTTTGAATTTAGATGTTTCAAAATAATTTCGTTATCGTATTTTTGATTTCAAAAACTTGGATGAAATAATAAATGGTTGAAAATATTTTATTGATTATATATTGACCAAAAATTAGATCTGTGCTTTTATTTAAGTCTTATTTAATAAAAAACTCTGTTTATGTAAATTTAATAATATTATCATATTAATCACTCAAGGAGTATATTTATTACTTTTCAGATTACCCAAAAATTCAAAATAATTCTTTGAAAATAGGTAAATATATATGACCATATCTTAATAGAAAACCAAATATATCAAAAAAGGTATATCTTTCCTGTTCTTGCTTTAGTGATTTATTTTAATTATTACATGTAATTTTTATCATGAGCCATACAACTATATATATATAAATTTATTTTCCTATGAGATTTCAAGATTGAATTTTTGGTCTTACAAGTGTGTGATGGACAGTATACGTCATATGATATAGTGGAATCGTAGTTTCTATTTAAAGAGGCTGTATAAATTTGATATTTTTGTTCATCAATCAACAAATATCAATATTTATATTTATCAGAATTCGTTTCAAATTCTCAATAAAAATAAATACAGACCTCATGTTTTAAAAGAAGTTTTTATAAATATCATTTTTCTCAAAAAAATAACTCTTACTTTGGATTGATACCTTTCATTCGACGGTAATGCAATTCCTCGTCTTTCCTTTTAATCTTTAACAACTATAACATTAAACATTATCCTCTTGATTAAAAAATATGTCATAGGAATTAATATTTTTGTACTATTTTTCGAATTTTGGTTTTTATTTAAATTTTTTACAATGAAAAATATCGAATCATATAACTAAAAAACATATTTACCAATTGATTTATTTGTTATTCGAACAATTGTGAACCTTCCAAAGATTAAAAGAGTTTTTTTGGCTTAGTTTAAATTTTAACGAATGATTATTTGTAATATAAACAATCATAATTTTCGTCATCCAATGAGCGAGTTCTGTAAAGTAAGGCTGCTAGACACTAAACAATATTCAAAATTCGTTAAGAGGATATGGTTATCACAGCAATTTGAGAGTCATTTTAATAGTCACTTTGGTTTGCTCATAGATATGTGGAATAACTTAACATGCGTGATACTCACGAATAATGGGTAGTTATAATGGAACTGGAAATATACAGTTATATTTTTCATATTGAGTGCCTATAGTTCTCTTTAGTATTTTTATATTTAAATTTGGTTGACCAAATATTCAATAAAAATAACATAGAATAAAATCAGTGATATTTGGGCTTTCTATAATTGGATTTTGTATATTTCATCCAAGAAATGTCTTCGTGTCTTGGTACTAAACATCAACGCCGTTTTTTTATCATTTTGTAAAACAAACAAATGGGGATCATTAATTGGCTAATGTGTCATTCTTATGGTAACAAAAATACACCATATGTATAAATCAGTTTTTTTGGGAGAATGAGGGGATACTGCGAAATATACTGAGAGAAACCGACCACCCTTTAGTGATTGATATTATATGCATTATATCTAAAACACAATCTGGTTCAATACATGATGTGTATGACATTATGGATAACCTATGATCAAACAAAGTATCAATAATTTTTGGAATCTTTTATAGTTATTGATTTGGAAATTTTTTATTTACCACCCCATTATCTGCTTTGTTTAGAACTTTAAGGTTATTTCCAATGGAAAAAATACATAAAGACTAGTAGACTCTAAGATTAATTTGAGCTACTATGCTCCATGACATACGTATTTCCATTTACAACAATATATATGAATGTGGTTGCTAACAGAGATTTGAAACATATATGAGAATATCATTGAAAAAAATTGAAAAGTAAACAGTATTTTTTATCGTTTCCCATTTTATTATTTGCTATTTTTGTCGTAACTATAAAATTAAATTCAAAAATGTTGATGTTTACCGTAAACCGCCGATATATATACACACCTACAAAAATAGTATTTCAAAAGTCAGACAATGAAATATAAATTTTGTAATAATATAAATTCTTTTGTATACGAACTACGACAATAAATTTTCTGAGTGATTCAGTTAGATTTTCCAAATCTAGAATCCACGAATCATAGACAGGCTGGTCTCAACCATTTTTGTTTTACCGATTTTAGCTAAATAGAGTGATGAATCTCTACACTATTTACTAAGATTCAATTTAACCTATATCAAACTAAATAACTAATAAATTCAGAGATTTGTTTTCGGTAAATTATGAATGGTCTTAAATGGTTTGTTTATATTTCTCTATCGTTAAGAAAGCCGAAATCGTGGAAGTATTAAAATTTAGAAACATTCAGATGTACATTTTCTTAAAATGTATTTTCAGAGATTGTGAAAGAAAAGCTTAAATTACTACTGATTTATGCCACATCCATAATTTTTTAAAATAAAATTGAGGTTTAAATTGCAATTAATAATCCACATATTAGCCATACGAGAACCTTACATCGAAGAATACATCGCACTAAATTTACTTTCTAGAGTAATTAGAGACAGCACTAAAAATGACCATTATTGTATAATAAAATATATCTTCAACAATCTATGTTTTTTTACTAAATTTCAAAGGTTTGGCGTGAATGGTACATTTAATTATTGTCAATTTAGAACGAGGCTTTGTTTTAATAGATTCGATTAAATATTGAATTTGAGAAAATACATGAAGAAGGCTTCATAATATATCTGATCCATAATATATATATACCTCAGAGTGGCTATCTTAATAAATTAGACAACAGATCGATATTTCATGACATTAACATTACAATATGCAATTTTTATAAAAAGTTTGAAAATATCTATTTCATATATTCGAATTCTACAAAAACCTGATTTCTTGCATACTAGCGACGACGATACTCCCAAGATTCGAAACCCGCGAATCATACAACGATGCAGCTAATATATGAATTTATATCATTTACCTTATTTTATTGATAATATGCCAGTGTTTATTATTGTAAGATTTGAACTCTGCAGCCTATAAAATTAAAAGATATAATTTTGTTCGAAATTGGGGATTCGGCATGAATTAGACTGTGGTCTATACAACTGAAAATATAGTAAACTATTGCCAGTGCAAATAGATAAAAAATCTGATGATGATATTCAAAGATTGTGACATGGAATTTATCATATAATTCAAAGATAAATTAAGGATTATTGCTGCTATGTATAATGAATATTAATAAATGATTACACATTATCGATTCGTAAATCTAAATGCATATTCTCGCCTTTCTAAAAGATGTAATATTTTAAATTTAATTTTTTGCGAAATATATTTTTTCGGAACATTTGAATGTAAGTTATAAATTGTTAGGTTTTCGAACGAGAAACGGTATAATGTTCTATTCAGTTACGTAAAATGAGTTCATGAAATTCTTTAAACCTTATTTTCAGATATAAAATCAGATTTGTGCAATAAAAAACATTCGAAAAATTCATAAAACTGACTTTGAAATTGGATTTTCAGAAATCTTTGTTTACAAAAAACTAGTGTGTAAAGCGAGCCATTTTATATATAATTCATATAACGATAAGTCACCTGGTTGATTAATATGATGCATAGACAAATCAGAAACATAACTATCCAGACATACTGTAATTTATTTTAGTTTTGATAAAAATTTTGATAATATCTAAATAAACAAAAATATGAACAGCAGAAACAAAAATACTAATGTTTCAATGTATTGATTATGTGATTAATTATTTCAAATATGTCTCTACTATCTCAAACGGTTCTTTCGATTATTTTTGTTGTACGCATAATATCAAAAATCAACTAATTTTTATGTTAAAAACATAATATAAACAAATCGGAGTTGTTGCATTTTTTACACAAATATTAATTAACTAGTAAACTCAGTTTAAGTGCACAGAGTCATCCAATATAAAAACGTCTCCTTAATCGTATTTTGCGGATATCCTAAAACAATAGAAATAGGCACAGGAAAATTGCATCGATACTTTTCTCACAGTTAACCTGAGTGTGTGCTTAACTGATCTGCATTTGAGCAGAGTTGACTTTATTTACAAAAATATGTAAATCTAGCTTGAATTAATATTGATGTCAACTTATAGACTGTTAATTTACAATAAAAAAATGTGTAAATAAAACCAGGTGGTATAAGTGTTGACATTTGAGATGTAACTATTTATTGATATAAATGGGGTCATTATCGTTTCATTCAATGATTTTTTTATTAAAACATCGGTTTATGTAGGATTTGGCTAATTTCTTTATGATCCCACAAGTTCTGATGTTCTAAGAATAGATTTTTAGATTATATCTAGAAAAACATTTAAACGGATGGAGTTATTTAGATGACTATCAAACAAGTCGAATATCTGATTGGGGATGATTATTTAATAAAAATTATGCTGATGCTCGCTTGATTTATACATAATTCTCATTCGAGATTTACCGTTATAGTGGTTCTATCCATCGCACCTATTTTGAGATTTAAATTCATCTAAATCGATTTGTTAATTCACTGTCATATAAATTCAAATTTTCAGATAATTTATAACAAACTAAAACCACATCCTTACTATTTTTGAAATGATTAATTAAACTTCAT
>JWZT01000801.1:43200-54241 GCA_000827895.1 Thelohanellus kitauei
GATTAACCTTCCTAATATACTCTTAATTATGTCTACATTTTCGTTTGATATTTCTATATCTAGAATGGCCATGCTCTTGATTAAATGTTGTGAGATAAGGAATTGGTCTTCCACTGTAAGATCATCAATCGAGTATTTTTGAAAATATTCTTGAATTAATTTTTCTAGATGTTTTAATACTTTATATAACCACTTATATTCCTTGAGATCAATCCGATAAAATGCAACAAATGTTAAGTATATTATGTAGAACATCTGCTTTATATTTTTGGTAAATACAAATTTCACAGATTTCATACAACAGACCATCATCTTAAATGACACATAGAATGAAAACATACCTGTAAAAATTATCAACTTTTCCATCGTATCGATCTCAAATTTATGTCGTGATGAATTTAAAATACTGATCCATACTTTTGGGACAAAATGAATATCAAAAGTCCGATCCAACGTTTCCTGATGCAGTAAATATCTAGATTTTGTGATTTCATATAACTGAGTGATGTTAACATCGATTTCATGCAATAATCTACAACGATAGATCATTCTGAAAACCATAAACAGAATCCCTGCGAGATCATTGAGATCCAGTATTTGGAATTTCTTCATTATTTCATTTATGCTTTCAGATAGTTTGACAACGCATAAAGAAGAGCTGTCGTCACTATTTAAAGTATAGACATATAATACCATTTCCCCAAATTCCGATATTACGCGTTTATTACAAATGATGAAACGTAGATAAAAGTTAAACAAACCATTTTCGTGAATGAAAAATAATTTATTTGATGTATTTGAGACACAAATCACGACTGAATCAATAAGTGCATTTATATTAGTTATCATAAATTCTTGATCTGTTTGGATTAACTTAAGAAAGAGCGCGATAAATTTCTGGGCCATATGATGAGCTATCATATCAAGATTTCGAAATATGAAGGTAAAAACCTCCAAAAATAGTGTTGTCTTTTCTTGATATCTATCAATATTTATATCACCATCACAGATGTCACAAAACTCATCAAAAAGTTCCTTTGGAAAATGTTGAACAAATAAATGATCTGCTCTAGGGTTATATTTATGCGAGAATTGCGATATAAAAGCTCTAACAGCTACCTCCTGAGTATGCAAATCAGGTAACATTGTATTCTTGATATAATCGTCGATAGCATCAGTTTCTTCCTCATGAATCAAATCTTGACTATAATTCATCTTTATCTGCTAATAAATACCAAAACAATGATTCAACAAAACGAAATCAAGTCGTAAAAGTCTCGCTTATATTCAAATTAAATAATAAAATCAATAATAGATTTTGATTTCACCCACCCTAAACAATTCAAGACAAAACAATCGAATTTTCTAGAAAGAAACGTTTCGATATCCACTTTCATCCATTTTCGAATATGTTAATATTATTCTCAACACCGACTAATTTCATTAAAAATATACCATCATGAATATTCTATTGCAAAGTTTTACAAAATTTAAATTTAGATTTTTCGAAACAATTTCATGAACCTATATTGTTACTCCAAAACCTCGATAAAGTTATAGATATTACAAAATATTATATCGATGACAAATGGTCCTAGATTTAGGGATATGTTGTAATTTTTCGCTTGTTGAAACAATAACTGATTTTGATGTCAATTTAATATTCTCAATATATTTATTCTTAAAGATCTATATATTTATCACAGAGCCCATGACAAAAAATGTTAAACAGATTCTGTGAATAGCAGTAAGTGTGTGTGTGGACGTATCTTAAGACACAAACCCAATAAATCGAATGAGGTTTATCTTTCTTGTTCAATCTCTAATATTTAGACTAATTATGTTGTGTAAGTTTATTTAATGACCCCTAAAAAATATTTACATTTACTAAATTTCACGTATGGATACAAAAATTGACTTTTAGGAGCTACAAATAGGATATTCACAATTTATGATATGTGAGAAAATGAAATCATATATATTTTGATAAAAAAACTCAATAAATTTTTCTATTAAATAACTATTCGAAAACATTTACAATATATCTTTAAGAAATTTTAACATAACCCATTTATAATACCTGCAGACATCATGCTCAATTAACCATTTTTATATTTTAACATAAAATTTCTGAATCCAAAAAAAAATTCCCTTGGTTTGATATGGTTCATTTTGAGGTAATGCCATTTATCGTATTTCTTTAAAGTTTTGCGATTAATAAGCTTATGTACAATATTCTTGAATTAAAATATATATTTACCGTTGATAAATGAATGTCTTGAACAAAAGTGGGAACCTATCTTGTATATGAAAAGTTATTATGATTCCGTTCCAACTTACAAGAATGATTGTTGGAGTATATTAAATCAACTTTTTTGTGATCTTATGAATCAGTTATGTTAAATGAGGCTATTTAATTATTACCAACTTTCCCGATCTTTAGATAGAGATCGTATTAACGCAATTTTAAAGCCTCTGAAGCCGTGATGCGTGTTTTCTTTAAGATGGGTGGCCCAATTCCACACACATTTATACTCATTTAAGTTAAAGATGGTTATAATGGTTCTTGAAGTATACAGTTACATTGAATTGCTACAGTGTTTTTTCAGACCAATATAGTATTTTTGAAATTCAATTTAGTAGACGGAATATTGAACAATAAATAAAATCGAATAAACGAAGTGACATTGTTCGGCTCTCTAAAATTTGCTTTGTTAAATATCTTCTAACGTAATTCTAAATATGTTGGTACTTACGTTGAATCCGATTTATCATGATATAAAGAAATGAAAACAGATTTGATCACAGATAGGCAATATAGCCATGCCTATAGAATCAAGAATATACCATAATATCAAATCAGATTATTAAGCGATGTTTGTATGAGATGAATGATACAATGAGATGCAGCCTCTGTCCTTTAAAAAAGAAAAATTTCGGGAATATTTAGAAAAACGTTATCAAATGAATACTCATCGCGTTGTTATAATAGATCACATATGATTCAACTACGCCCGATAATTTTAGATTGTTTGTTCTGAACGATTGTGAAAATGTTTTAATTTACCACATTATTTGACGTTCTTTTCTTAGAATGAAGAGGTCGTTTCAACTTGGAAAAATGCGTAATGAGCCGTAAACACTAAGAATAGTTAGATCTGTTCTGCTACATGACAGAATGGCTAGATTTATATAACAATATACATGATCGTCATGGCTAACCGTGACGTATGAAAAACATGCTCGAATATCCTTGAAAAATGATTGTTGAAACTAATGTTGTATTCATGAGGTTTTTCAATTTTATTTTTTATGGAATTCTTCAAACCACAAAAAGATAAGTAAAGAAAACTAAAGTAAATTCCAAACTGTCAGTGAATATATACAAACCGACAAAAATATGATTTAAAAAATCTCGAACTGAACTCATAACCTTATAAAAATATTTCTTCTCTTTTGTGGAGATTACCACAAGGAATATTCGCTGTTATTCTTTTCGTTCTTCAAATATAGAATTCACGTATATTTAAGACCCTGTGCTCAACGATTTTTGTTTTACCGATTTTAGCTAAGTAGAGTGAGGCATATATTCAATCCGTACATAGATTCAGTCTATGTTTGTCGTGTACAACACACTGCATGCGAGCCTGATCAGCCCTCGATGATCTTTTTTACTTCCAGCGAACAGTTTTTGAACATTTATAGTGTCTTTTTAATTAATATCTACAAGATCACACTTCGTCCTAATTTAACTGATATTTAGGTTCAGTCTGTGATGATTTCTAAACATACATGAAGCTTAATTTCAATAAAATTGTTCAAAACATTAATCGACGACAAATATCTCATTAACTTTGGTATTTTTTGAAGTATAGAAAGTTACATTGTTTAATACATTTTTAGTCACTATATTTAAACATTATATTAAATACCATTTATTCATTGTACATTAGGTGAGTTAATACAATGTAAAGATATGAATTTGTGAATTAGTGCTGTCAATGACTTCATTTTTTCATATCAGGCTTGCCTCATTGAGATGTTGCTCATTCTGGTCTAACCTATATCCAACCAAATATTTTTTGATTTTTTTATATGTTTAAAGTGAATTATCACCAGCTATCAATGTTTAATTTTGATTTCTCTTTCATAAAGGAAACTGTAAGAGTAGAAGTTGTAATATTTTATACAAAATTAATTTCATTTTTTAAAAAATGCATTTCCATCATTGACAATATTATTATAATCAATACAGATTAATGACATTTTACCGATTTTTCAAATGAAAGCAGAGTTTTGAATTGCTAGATATAATATTTATATCAGCAATACGAGAAACCTTATCCAACAAAATAGCGCACAACGTTTCTTTTCGACCACGAATACGGACAATACTCAAACTTTAGTTTCATTAGATAATCAAAAAATATCTTCACCAGTCTTTTTTTTTATTAATTTCACTAATCTTGAGTTAAATTTAGATTTTTTTTCATCTGACTGAAACAGAAAATTTATAAAACTGCCTTAATTGAATATGAAATTTATTTTTTTTAAATATTGACGCGGGGGTATAATGAACCGGACCCATTAAGATATTGACTTAATCACGAATGGCGTATTAAATGACAATGACAGATCGATATAGCAATAAGAAATTTAAACAAAATTTTGAAAATGATATCTCTATCATACAGTTAGAATTATATATTTATATTATTTGAACAGAAGCCATGATATTGACAGTTCCAGTTTAAACAACACAACTAAATTTCTGAATATAGAGTTTCTTATGTTGATATTTTAAAAAAGGGTGGCAAGTATTGTGATACTTCTGAAATACTCCTTTATAAATCAATTTCAATTCATTCAAAAAAAAGGCAATATAATTGAGAAATAAATTAACAGCAAAAATGTTTTAATAACAAAATTAATCATGTTCTGAGTACTTATGACATAAATATTGGAATAAATCTAAGTAATTTGATAATTAAAAATATTCAAATTTATAGTGATTATCCTGGTTATGCTTTTATTGATTGCAGTATAGCTTTAAATTTAGATATTCAAATTTTGAGACATTTATATGTAAAAAAACTAATACTTAATCTTGTCTGATAAGTGGAATCGATGGCAGTTCAATGTCCAATTTTCGAATGATTGAAATAAAGTAAAAGATTTTCATAAATACATCATTTTCCGTCATAAACAATTGACTGTAGATAATTATATTCAAATGTTCCGATATTGAATTTATCAAAACAAGTAAATTTTAGACAGATTCTTTGCTCTTCTGCTATATAGCATCTCAGTAAATAACAGCAAGTATTACACACTTGAATCTGATTGAATATTCTCACAATTATCAAAGGTAGAATATATATAAATATTAATATATTTGTTCAACGTCAGAACCTTTGATTGTCAACATTAGAAATAGGTCATTTATTGACGCAAGAATATCTAATACGGATACAAACGACACAATATTTGATCTGTTTGTGAATGACTCTTTGAATATTCTTAAGAATTAAATTAGAAAACGTATTCGATTTTGTTTGAATTTAAGAAAATTCTATATATTCTACAAAAATGTTTATGGCGCGAAAAATAATGATCAATTGGTTGTTTTATTATTAATTTCAATAATGCGAGATTTATACAAACCGTTTTTATTTTTTTTGAATCAGTCCTATTTTTCTGATCTAGTATTTAAAGATGCCAAAACGCGAAATGGTCCGTTTAGAAGCCAATGAAATGGCTCTTGATTTTTATATTCTAAAATCACAAATGAACAATATATACTATCAGATGGAAGCAATTAGATGTGCAATATATTACTTCTTACCTCAATGCCATATCAGAGCTGATCTTATATTTATTCAACATTTTTCACATGATGTTTATAAAGAGTTGCAAAGGATGAGTGAAGGTGATACAAATGTTGAGCGATATCAAGACAAAAAAATGCTATTCTTCGATATCTTCACATTCATATTTAGAAATCATCACTTGGTGAGTAATTTAAAGGCAATATCTTTCCTTCAAATGTTCCTTAAATTTATTAAAACCCGAGATCCGGGGGAGGTTTATAATCCAAGTTAAATTCAATATATCTATCCTATTCTGCATCAAAAGCGAATCAAATAAAGTTCTTATAATCAACGAAAACGGTCTATTAAATTTTTATTTGTATTTTTATGATGAATATCCGAGAATAAAAACCAGATTTTGGATGCTTTGCGAATCCGTCCACCGTCTAAATCGTGAATATCACTCGCTATTAAGCCACGACGCCATTACCAAAAACGTGTTTCAAATAATGAAGAAATTCTCTGATACTAAAGATGAAGGCAGTGGATTGATTTTATTCAATATTTTGATAATGATCAGTCGTTTAAAATTATTAGATGAAATAGAATTCGACTTAACTCAACTCTATATCCTCACGGATTCGATACAAAAAAATCATATTTGCATAAATAATATGGTCGTATTCCAGCGGTATTTTTCGAAGGTATGGATTGCGATATTTAATGCATCAAAAAATACTCTTGAAATAAACACGATCGATAAATTGATGCTTTTTGCAGCTATATTTGCAAACCACCTTTCCCAAAAAATAAATACCACCGTTCTCAAGAATCTCAAATTGAATATATCCCAAAAAATTCAAGCAAGAGCTCACGATAATTTATTTTGCTATGGTCGCTTACAATACTATTGACTCTAGAGAACATATGTCGGTATGTGTCGCGTTTACCAATTTACATATCTCTTTAGAAAACTACATTTTAACTTGTTCAATCGACGAATGCACAATCGAAAACCAATTCATTATATTTCAGTATTATATCAAAAGCCATTTTACTTTAAATCGTCGAATTCGCCCATACGAGGAAAGAGTAATTCATGAATTTTTAAACAAATTATGTAAATATCCTTCACTTAGTAATAATTATTTTTTATAAATAGAACTGCAACACGCATATATATACAGTCAAATCCTTTCCTGTTATATAGATCATTCGTATATAAATTATACATTTATAAAATATTGTTTAACAATGATTGAAAATATACTTCATCATCTAATCTCGGCGCTGAGTGATGATATGTACCTTCATAAACTTCAACGAGAGCAAAAATTATTATTATATGAAGATATTAAAATTAAGCACATACCGATGATCAACAAGGATTTTATAAAAGATGTGTTTTCAAGATGTGAGTTTCATGCACTTGAATTATCTGAGCACCCAATATCTGAAATTCTCTGGCAACACGAGTCTTACCGAAAGTATCAAAAAACAATGTCCTTTGTTGTTCATTCATTTAACCAATCAAATTACTTTGATCAGAATATAGCTGATTTTTATTTTAGTTTGTTTAATAAAGATTCAAGTCCATGTCATCAGTCTCCAAAAATGTTTACAAGATGATGAAATGATATCAATTTCCACAAATAAGTTAAATGAATCAGAAAATGCCCGAAAATGTGAAAAACTAAATTTCCTCACTCTTTTGAGAATGTTTCAGTTGATTTATGAACAGAAATTTATTTTTGGTGATATAAATTGTAAGTTCTTAACTGAATTTATATCAATAATTTTATGTTAATCATTGTTTTTCTTTTTAATATATTGCTTTTATTAATTCTGAAGCTGATATTAATTCAATTTTGGTTAAAATCAAGTAATAATTATATTTTCAAATCAATCGGATGAGGAAGATTAAGGGTCTTGAAAATAGATATAATTAAAATATGTTTTGTTCGCTAAGAACGAATCATAACTCATGAATGTCTCAATGTTTTAAAAATCTTTCTAGAAAATCTGAATTTTATTATCTGACTTGACAGAAAAGCGATAATGTTGTACAATATTTTTTCTATTGATGAAAAATTTAATTATGAAAAACACATTTTATCAACTGTGCAACTATATAGAATTAAGCTGAGTCAAAAAATCCAATTTGATTTCATGAAAATGATTTAATGTTTTCCTAAATATCGATTTGAATAACTTTTATAATATAATGGTCAAAAGGTATATTATTTCACGCCATTGTTTTTATATTTCGATTTGTAGATAAATTAAATATCATAAAATTTAGAAAATATATATACAGCGTTTTTTTTGGTATATATAGAGCGCCGTTATTTAAGCTAGACCAACTAAATTTTCAAAAAAAATTGTATTATGTAAATATATATTCTTTCGAGATCAAATCTAAGGATATTGCTCACGGTTTGGAGTAAGGAAAGTAAGGTGAATGGTTAAAAATCATTTTTTGCCTCATTTCTGGATAAGCTTCGTGAATCAAATCTCGGGAAAAATACCTCAGCTTAAAGACCATTAAATATGGTGAATTTACAAATGATTATTAATTTTTGACATTTTCTTATTTTAAGAACATCATACATAGTCATTCGGGTAACGATAATACTTTTCTCATTTTTAAATGATTTGTTACCCACTCTTCGTGTATTTTAAAATGTCTGTTAGATTTTCTAGATTGATATCTTTAGACTTGCTAATTTCATTTTGATAAGTATTTCACTTTAAGCTTTAAAGAAAGTCGAATATGGAGAAAAATAACATATTTTGCCCATCGTTTCAGCAATATGAGTGTATGATTTTTGACAATACATACAATTGTATATTTGTCATTAAAAAAACGGCAAGAGTTTAATGTCAGATATTTTGTTCGTTGGTCTAATAAAAAGTGATTTTAATCAATCAAATAAAACTTTCTTGTAAATTTGGATTTCGGTTATATAATTATAATATCCTGTTTGAGCATCATACTTTAAAAATATATATTCTTAATGTAAATTTTGGCTTCTGTAAGAACAGGTGTAGTACACTCAAGCGATTAACCATGTTTAATTAAAGAAATACGGTCAATACATTTCTCATCTAACTCTCCTCTTTATCGGCTATCTTAAACCGTTCATAAATATCGAAATGATCTAGGATTAAAAATCATAGAGTTTATTTCATTTTTCGATGTTAGATTATTTAATAAATAAGGTGTACCCCAAAATTTAATGAAAAAATGTGTACAAAACTAGGATAAATGATGTTTGGTTTGTAATCAGAGTACATTTTTGTAAATTTACCAATTGCAAAAGTATATTTGTATGATGGTCCAAATTCTTTCTTTGATTGTGTTCATAAACAATGCAGGGATGGAATATAAAAATAAATATTTTGAATAAAATTAAACTTCATTCTATCTCGATTGAAAAAAATGATTTTCGCATCTTATAGATAAATTCTAATCCGAAATTCGTCGATTTATTTCCACTGATGTTCTTTATCAAAAAATAATTGAGATGATAAATTAATTTTTGATAAATTGAAAGTGACAGTAAATAATTCGCCTTCAATATGTCTTACTTTCCGATTATGACATTTAAAGGATCCGATTGTGTATTTATTATACAAATGAAATGATCAACTAAATGCTAAATTTTGCTCTGACGCAAAATCCAATCGCAGTAAACGGCTGCGCATATTATACTCATTCACGGCAGTCCATATTCTTAAAATCTCAAAAGATAGAATCTTTCAATATTTTAATATACTTTTTAAATCTAGAATAGACGGAGTATTTGAATATCAGCATCCGTAACTATGAAATATTTAATGAGAAATGGTATATCTGACTGTCCTTAAATATACTTTTGAATTGATTTATAAAAATGACATCTAGTATGTGTTAAAGTTAATTAATGGTAGAGGTAGTCAGATCTAATTAACAAAAAATTTATGTTTCTGTAACTTTATGATGATTAATCAAGTTCGGATCGAAAATGAATTTGATAAGATATATATTGAATGTTTCTATTTCAACAATTTCTTCTTACTTTTCACCAAAAAAATGTATTCGTCATCATTTTTCTGATTGATATTCATTAATATTCAGTTTCTAATTTAAAGTGTAAATTTAATTTTCTTAGCTTTCTTAAAAATATTGAGTTGAAGATGTTAGATAACCACATTATAAGAATTATATAAGCTGGAAAATTAATCAAACCGTTCACCAGAATATCTACTCATTTTTTTGATCATTGGAATATTTATGAAAAACATCCTACTATTTTGGTCAAATTAATTTTAAGTCACGAATATTTACGAATTTCAAAATAAAATATTAGTAAATATTTTTAGGTTGTCAGGTGATAAAACGGAAAAAGATTTCGAGAACATTCGTATACCATTCGTAGATAACTTATAACATTCTAGAATGAGTTCCACTGCAGCCGCTGGGGTATTTAAACCTTATCTGTAATCCTAGATATCTTATGGGTATAATTTGGATTCTCACAAAGCTGACCTTTCTAAGATTATATTTGACTGAAAACTCCATTTTATATGTGTATTTTTATGCCCTATATATTCAGAACCAGGAGGTACAATGAAACATGCATTATAAAATTTTATTCTCTATTTACTACCAAATTAATTTGACTTAATTTAACTTATTTAAAATAAATTCCTTTTTATATACATAAAGGTGTTTTTAACTGATCTCACGAGTTTTTGACCTTCACATCATATTCGATAGGCGATAAAGGCAGCTTCTCTCATAATAATTAGGTATGATCAATAAAATCGTTATAAAAATATACCAACTTGTCGTTAATGAGAATATAATATAATGTTTTTAAGATCTTGTTAAAAAATTTCGTCGACGTTTAATGAAATAATGAGTTACACATCATTCTGTTTATTACATTTTATAACTATTCTTTCATGCGCTTTACATGAAAATATGATTTAATTAGATTTGTATCGATTATGATGTGATAACGTAAGAAAATACAGTTTCATAAATATTTAGGGCAAATATAATTTCACTGAAAAATGCATCAGAATTGTTAAATGCGGTTTAACGGAAATATTATGAAGGTTTTGTGATATTTTTAAAAAAATTAACAGCATTTTTGACAACTTGAGGTTAGTAATTGATTCGATTTATCCAATTGATGAATAACTAACATTAGAAATAACTTTTAACTAGCTGTATTGATAAC
>JWZT01000804.1:9814-30004 GCA_000827895.1 Thelohanellus kitauei
CCTATCATTTATTTCTGGTTCACCCCACTATTGGAAAAAATATTAATTGCATGAAATAACCAATTTTTGTTTGGAATGGCTGTATTCTATATTAATTGACTCACATATATGTTATTGATAAATATTTAGATTAAGTGTTGATTTCTTTTCATATCGATATAAACAACATTTATCAATTATATATTTCTTATTTTTGCGTATATATTTTTATTAATTTGAAGAATTCATCCTATTATAATATTTATAAAGTGTATTACAATCGATTATTTGATTAGATTCAAATACTCAACAAGTTAATGCTATTCAAAACAGATATATTCTTTAAATACATTTTATCCATGTCGATACATACAAAGGAATATTTTTAAAATAATTTGAGATGTGTGTTGTACTTTGTATTTCAAATATTTTATAACTCTCATACACCTTTAGGTTATTTTCTATATTGTATAAATTTTCATGATTAGTATTTATATTCATCCATATATCGAGATCGATAATTTATTTCAATGTAAATAAATGAGAAATTTGGATTGATATATATTTAAAAGATATTCATGCTGTAAATTGCCAATGTTGTTGAACGTATACGAAAACTCGACATTTAATGAATTTACTGACAACTATTTCTCTTATAGTTGTATGATCAATCAAATTTAATGTATTTCTTAAATGTGAATAAATAAAAATCAATCCCGCGTGTTTTATTACGGTAGACCATAACTATGTATAATAAATACAACAAGTTAAACAGATTAATATGCATTTAATGACTAAAAATTTGACAATCATCGACAAGATATACCATGATTTTCTAAGAATGTATATTGTGTATTTTCTTGAATATTTAAGGCATGAAAATTATTACCCTTTAATAATTCTATTCAATATATGAAACAAACGTTTCATTCCATCGTATGAATCATGAAATTAATGAAAATTAAAAGATTTCAATTAAACAATGTCTGCTATCTTACATTTTAATCAATATAATATGAATAAAGTTACCCCATTTCGATAATATAATATTAGTATATTCAAACATGTAGGAATTTATAGAAAAGTTTTAAATATCAGAAGAAATATTTCGGCTATTTATTAGTGAATATTAAGTCTATTACAAGAAAATTAGTTGTAAATATTATACATATTTAATATTCATCACAAAATATATATAGAATATATTTTCGCATATTATCGTCTAGAGTCAAAAATACTTTATAATCCTAACACATTGGTTTGAATATATATTTATTTGAGATTTACATGATAAGGAATTATCATAAAATGTTTATCCTATATATAATTCAATTACAATATACTATTTTTCATTAAAGTTGTCCCTTTGTTTATACACACGTGTCTAATATTTTATTACAATATCACATTACAAAAATAATTTAATGTAAAATACAGCCTCTACCGCTCTTGAGAACTAAAGTATATTTTGATGGATCAACACAGCTCTATCTGATTCTGTGAAATGAGTCGATGCAGTCGAATAAATTGATTTAGAATAATCATATTAATTTACTCATGCTCAAAGTTAAGACACTATTTGACTTCAAGTATAGCATATGGATCTGTTTTAAATGTAGCGAATATGCAGAAATCAAGAAGATTTTATGATTGATAAAAAATTTCAATTCTGGAAATTATGGATTGAGTTTGGTAAAAATTTGTAAAAACACCAGATAAATTTCGTCGTGTCTAATTTAATGATTCATAATTCGATAATGTCTGTGATGTTTTGTAGTCCATAAATCAATCGAATCTTACTGTTCATCCATATTGGCTACCTAATATATTAGACAAAGCATTAATTATCTCAATGAAGGAGTGTCATAATATCTAGAATCAGTATCTCAGATGGAAATAGACTTTATCAATAGACCATTTCTACAGACAAGTCTTAAGATCTAGGAAACAGATTGCTCCATCTCGATCATACACTTTACAGGCGTTGTTTCATTCGCACGTTACAGATATTAGTTTAACTAGACTATATTATCAATATTATTTGTCAATAAAATTTGCATATATATATATATATATATATATTGATAGACCAAAATATCTTTAAAATTATTTGTTTATATATAAACCAAATGCTGAATAATTGAACTTACAAGAGTTTTCTACATGTAAAAATGATATTTTGTCTAGAAATCAAATATATATCTCAATTAATATTTTTAAATATATTTGTTGGCATTGAAATGATCAAAATGAATTGCGATTTCGCAAAAAAATCTAATATGAATGTTAAATATGAACAATAGATTCAATTAGATATTCCTGTTATAAATATACTAGATATCATGTAAAATACAGTTTAAAAATTAAAATTTACTTACATGTTTAATTTGTATTATTAAGTGTTAAAAAAAAGATCATACGATGTTATTAAATATATTTTGTTATTAATTATAATGGTTTTGTGTATTTAAATATATCTATTAATTCATGTGGCAGTTAAATAAAATAAAAATTTGATGAAATAATGTACATTCATTAACATGTTAATCGGTGTATTGAAACATGTTTTTAATATAAGGTCAAAATATTATATATTTGATAACCATTCTTTTTGATACCCGAATATCAAGTGATGTAACTCAAAATTTATGGCGTATATATCATAATAAAACAATTCCATAATATTCTGACTGCTGAGGTATATTTTTAAAAAATATCGATGTATATGTATCCAAACATACAAATTCGTTTCACTTTTTAACTAAATGCCTTCAAGCAGATTCTTATCAAATTAATCCGTGTTTATCTAAGTTAACAAAATATTTTTTCGGTTGTTTGAAAATTCAAACAATATTTATGGATATGTAACGACCAAAACTTATTTTAGCCATCAATAATATACTAAAAAATTGACGAGAGAATAACAAATATGATGATAAATATTTAATTTTAATATTGTTTAATTGCATTATATTATGTAAGCATTTTAAAACAATCATTAAATATTAATTAACGTTGTTTAATATTATGAAATCAAAAAATATACATTATTTACAGAATGTATATTTTTGGAAACATGTTTCAACATAGATACAATGCTGTAATTGGGAAAAAATAGGTAGTCTTAAGCCATATGAATAGTGATGTTCTAATATATACATCATGTAATATAGAATTATCAACCTATAAATATATTGACGAAATCATCGAATAGCATGTGTGTCACCAGAATAGTTTCTGTTATATTTCAATCTAGGATACATTAAAAAATATATATGAATATTTTTGAAACAAACTAATTCTCGTTAATTGGTCGTCATAAAATTATCATGTATTCAAACATCAGTTCGAAATTTTAAATTTAGTATCTTCTTTTTTAATCTTGTTATTTGTTAATTTAGGTATTATATATCTGAGATATTCTTTTTCGGACAAAAATCTATAATAAAAAGAATTTGTAAACAAAACAACGAATAATATTATTTTCCATTATTTGTTATTTTTGATAACTTTCGAATATATGTCTTAATGCTACTTTTGAAACTATCAATTTCATTTATTGTTATGGTTCAGAGCCAATTATTTAATTAATTGTAAAGTCTAAGAGTCATTTGAGAGTATCTAGGTTTATTTTATCATTTTACCTTGCAAACAACGGGATAAGATGCATCACAGCGCATTGCAATCTAAAACATATTTTAAACGCGCTTCATATTATAACAAATTCAAATATTTTTTAGACTCCATGTATCACAATATTGACTACGATTCAAATTACTAAAGTTGTCAAGTAATTTATTATTAAATATTAATTTCTTATTTACACAGAACGCTGGGAATATGAGTTCCACTGCCTTTTTTAATAATTATTAATCTTTATACAATAACAGCTATTTTATAATAGATTTATTAAACTAATTCGTAATTTTATTGTTTGTATAAAATTTTTTACATAAAACATTGTTTAAACAGCCTTTTTCTAAAGTTTTCAGGATTTTTTGTTAAGTTTCGTATAATATGAATAAATCTATCTTATATTAAAAAAAAAATCGTTGTCATGAATGTAATCCCAGATCCTTTACCATATAAAAGTAAAGTAACTATGTTTCCAAGGTATATTTTTTAACGTGCATTTTTATAAAATGGAAGGCATGGAAACTGCAAAATCTCTTTTATTTCTGAATTTTAACTAATTTTAAACCATTAATATGCATGGATTATAGGTTTTGTTATTAGAATTCATCATTTATTATGTATATAACAGATCGGTTTGAACTAGAATAGCCGTGGACGATTTTGCAAAATATTTGGCATTTCTCGGTGTATTTCTATGTAAATATATAAAAAATTCTTTTTGTATTTTTGTATTTAACATCACGGCTCTTTCTAAAAGCGTAGCTCCCTTAAACTTTATCAAAATTTTTATGATAACAATATTATTCTAAATTTGTATTTATTTTCATGTTAAAAAAAACTCAATTTTTTGTTAAAAATATCTTTTTTTTAAATTCAAAACATTTTGAATTCGAATAAATCTTCTGGATAAGGAGCAGATGAGCTTAGCCAATTTTAATTTTAATTCACACAGAAGAAATATGCCATTTTACTATTCAAATTTTCGATTCTTAATAAACAACATAAAATTAACATAACTAAAACGACTCCAGGAGCAACATTCTTACGGTACGCGCCTTGTTACTAAAATTCAAATGTAGAGTACTATTCTAAGATTATGGTAAAAGCTACTAAGATAGATTACAGGAAATGTTGTAAATATATTCCTGTTAAACTTTAATATACGTTTCTACTTAGAATATACAATTTTTTGTTGAAGATAATTTGAGTACAATAATGATTTTTGTCTTCTCAAATGACATAAAACATACTCTGAAATCTTGATACCATTATATATATATATATATATATATTTATGTATTACTTCCTTAGTGGACACGCATTTCGTAGAATATCGTAATCACTTTTAATCTTTCCATTTCGTTGACACTACATTGGTGACCCCGATTAAAATGGACGCGGAAATGAACGCCGTTGCACTCAAACTTCCAACATTTTGGACTTCTCAACCAGCCGTATGGTTCGTTCAAACTGAAGCTCAGTTTAGCATTCGGCGAATAACCGACGACTTGACCAAATACCACTACTTAGTGGCCTCTCTGGACCAGGAGTCTGCCTCAAGACTCTTGGATGTACTGGATTCTCCACCCGATACCGGAAAGTACATACATCTACGAGAACGCCTCCTTAAAACATTTGGACTAATTCAAATAAATTGGAAATATGACATAAATCCGTGAGAAATTTAAAAACGAAACGTGTTCAAAAAGATTTTATTTGTAGAGTTTATTATCAATTAAAAAGTATATTGAAATACCGCTGAATTGACATATGTACAGACTGATCTAGTTCTAAATACATTGGCTGATAATATATCATATAATAACATAATTCATGTGTATTTTAAAAGGAACCTATTTCTAAAAAAGGTATTTTTTTTATCTTTAATGAATAAATATTCCGTCGGTAGATTAATATTATATCAGCGAACGAATGCTGATTGGGTAACTTAGAACTAGTGGGCATAGGAATGATGGTGAATGCTTAGCAGATGTCAGCCTTATACTATCCTAAATTCGCACAGAAGGGTACCATCAACGGAATACTGCACCTGAAGTACGTTGATAACGTCGGATTCGCCATCGATGTAAAGTGTTGGCAGAAACGAACCGATTTGTCTACCTCCAATGACCTTTGTAAAAAAAGATTAAAATTGATACAAGAAACAATATCTACATCGAACTCTCTATTATATGTTGTTGTATTTGTGGGTGCACAGTTTGTTTCTTTTACAATCTACTTTATAAAACATCCAAAGATTTTGAGTTGTAAATCAAACATTTGGTGTAAAAAGAATCAGCATTAAATTGAAATGAAGAGAATTCCGAAATTTATTCACTATTATTCTAAAAGATATGTCATGTAGTTTATTTTTCACAATATACATCTGAAAGATTATTTTGAACTACAACCCGAATATTAGGTTGATTCAATCTGAAGGCAGAGGTGTTTTTTAATACATTTATTTCAAATATTAAATAAAAAAAGAACAATTATCACAATCGCATTATTTCAAGACCTTTATAAATATTTTTTAAATGCATTTTATAGTATCAAATAATTAAGAACTTGAATTCGAAGATGGTGTAATAGATTTTTACAAGTGGTAGATGAAATAAATGAGGATAGAAGGTTTTGAAACTAGCATTGGAGAGAACGCTTATGATTCTAAAAAAGCATAGATTCGCGTTTAACAAAGCACAGGCCAAATTAATTTCTTATCAATTCGCCCATTAGAAGGCAAACAACTCTAATGTCAATTCTGTTAACATATTTATAAACTGTGTTTTCAATCATCGTAAATTCCTTTCTAAGTTATGGTGTCTAAAGTATCTATATATACTCATTAAGTTTTAATCTAAATATAAAATTTCATGATCATAATAGAAGTTATTCTATTATCATTTTGTGCGCCTCCGAGAATTCATTTTCTTGAGAATATTGATGATACATATTCAAACATAAACATTTACAGTAGAGAAATATTATAGAATAAGTATTTTATTTCTAAATTTATGTTAATAAGAAGAACCCATTATAATTTACGATATTGAATTTCCCGTACTTTCGTAGATTCATTTATAGTCTGTGCGATTTTCATAATACAATTTTCAAGGTGAATTCAGGTATCCGGAATTTTTACCAAATGATTATATCACGAATTTTTACACCATTAATATTCAGGCGAATCGCATTTATCAATCCGCTTAATGCGTCACATCGTTTTTTGACATCTGATTAGAAGGTGCCATTTTGATTAACAATGATTTGGATTGTAAGTAATCTTGTACAAAGATAAGTATACTTTAATTTGATAATGGCAGTTCATATACAATAATTCATGATTGTATAGTTAAGATTTCAACACTGGATAACGTTGGAGAATTTTTACTAAATTAAAATCATATTAGCTGTGATTCCACTTTCAAATTGATTCCGATCAAATATTCTTTTGAATTTATGAATATTTGTAATTATATCCTGTCGACTTCGTATCAAATATTCTCTTAACTATGATTTTAGCCACTTTATCTAAGAGATATCTAACTGATTGACCTCGTCTTAACCATAGAATCAACTCACTTTTGCTTAAAACACTATACAGAAGATTCTGTAAAAAATCATTATTTGACGTGTTCAAAAATTAGGGATACACAATTAATCATTAAAAATGGCCCATTATTGCATTTCAATGGCTGAAATTCGGCCAACGTTCATAGTTTTTACTGGCATACATCATGTTTAATCCAGAAATGACGATGATTTCACTAAAAAAGCGGAATATTTTCAAAATTAAATAATTGGAAAATGTGTGTAAACATATTCCTGTTGCAACGAGATTGATGTAAAAAGCTTTGATTCGCAAATTTAACCCTAGCAGTCGTTTTGGTTATATCTAAATGAACAATCTTTAATATATTCTAAAGCAATATCTTATTTAAAATGATTGTTTTTGATGAGAAAAACTTTATCTGCCACAATTGAGCAATCTTCCAATCCGATCTCACGAAACGACACCGATGTTTGGATTCGCGAATGAACCCTTTCCACCAGGAGCATTGCAACTAGAACATTTCAATTAAATATCATACATTTATATTTTTAAAATAATATGCGGTTCTATTGAAATCATCGATCTTTCTGGATCACAAAAGATATCATAAGGTAAAAACATTAAACCTGAGCGAATTTTCGACATGAAAATGCAATAATAGGCCCTTCGTAACGAAATATTTTGTGGTTAAGGCGCGAAATTCAGCCATTCAGACTGAAATAGTAACTCATTCGGAATGAAAAATGGTGTATTTTGATTAAAATTCTTCGACATATATATTGAATCACGATAAAATTTTGGATCTAATATTCTCAAAATTATATCATATTGGAATATTCAAATATATGTATTTCGAGATGATCTTGGCGTAAAAATATTAAATTAAAATGTATAATTAATTAGTTACCCTGTTACAAAATTTATTGTTGTTAACTAATGACATGTTCATACATGGGTCCCAAAAATATTAGTTTGATCGTTCATCAATAATATTTATGGGATCAACATTTGATCTGGTATTAAAATACTTTGTTGATTTTATTTCAACAGCGTCCACCATATTTTATTTAAAAAATGCAAGGTGTATATTGATTCCCAATGTTACCAATTAACCAAGAATTTTATTATATTACATCTTTGACGAACAAAAAACGTTGGCTATCTACTAAATAATCATTCAAATCATATTAACAAACATGGACCAAAACTAAAAATTTCCTTTATGACTGAGATATTAAAACTTTAATAAATTTCATTTTACTATTTTGATTTTATTCGATCGGTTTTGGAGATGTTAAGATCCATACCGATTAGTTTCTAAACGGATTATATATCCAATGAATTTGCGATGTTGCGAATAACAAACCATTACCAACATTATCAAATCCTTAATACTCCATATTCCACACACTCAGATCTATCTACTAAAAAACTCATATTCGGTCAAAAGTCCACTTATTCTCTTTGGTTTAGGACTAGAAGACGAAACGGTATTAGACTTTTGTGAAATGACCTTTCATAAGCAATATATTGAATTTTATACTGATTTTAATTTTCTCGACATTAGCTGTTCTGAAAAACATCAGATATTTTTTTACAAACAACTTCAAAAATGGTGAATTTCAGCAATGAGCAGCAAACACTGAAACAAAGGGATTCATAAACAATAAATTTTACATGTTTGCTTTATATTCGATTTTGCAAAAAATATCAACTCGTGTTTTATTTGAATAAATTGTCTAATTTTAATCGAATTCTGAACATTATTGAAAATGTTTGACAAACTCTTGCCATGCGACAAAGCATTTCAAAACCCAGTAAAACGTTCTACCTGCTTCGACTATATCCAAAAAATGGTTATAGGTAGAAACGTTGGTTCTGATGACTTTTTGTAAATATAAAATATTTGTATAGTTTTTTATTGTTAAAATGTTAGATACTGTATAATTTGTATAAAATTTCTACATTTATTTAGCCAATGTTTTACCGTTTCATGAACGCAGTTCTATTTGTGGTTTTTCTGATCAAATGGTAGTTAGGATTACGATGAAAAATGTAAGTGGATCAATTAATGTTTAAAATGCTGCTAATGAATAATATATTTACTTTCAGACACATTATATTTAGTTGATTATGAAAATTTCTAAATTCACTAAAAAAATATCAAAATACATTAATCTACTAAAAAGTATTGAAGTATATATAAAAATAATATCAATTATTTGAATATTATCAATATCATGTTTTAATTTTTTTTTAACTAATATGTTTCGATCAACATAAAACATTATTTTTACATAAAAAAATGTTAGCGTCTTCTATACTTGGCACCTGAACACAATTAGAATGAATAAATTACATTTCCAAAAAAACACATATTTTATAGATTTTATATACATAGACAAATGACAAAATGATCCTTTGTAAAATCAATAATATATATCGCAAGTTTTTAAATTGACTCTTAAAATATTAATTAAACGATATTACTATTGATGTATCAAATGAAATTAGGTTAATATAAGCGATGAATATTAAACTATGTGATAATATTTAAAAGGTTGTAAATTGTAAATTTCAAAAATATAATCAAGTATATTCATGTAAATGTATGTTAATATTAAAAGAAAAAATTTTTAATGACCATATCTTTGGAATTTACATATTTTTTGGGAAATTTTAAATATTGTCTATTCATTAAATTAAGTCATTTATTTCCTCAATTTCTTTAAATTTTGTTGATTTTCAGATAATTGTTCAACAATTGATTCCAAATTTGATTCTGTTTTATTGATTATTGTAATCCAGTTATTTCTTTGTTCTTCAATATTCAAAATCGTGGCTTTAATTTGCTGCATCTCCTGATTAAGAGATTGAATATTGATATTATTTTCATCATTTATGGCACCTAACATATTTTCAGTTTTAGTTAACATTCTATTCCATTTATCTATTTCATGGTTCAAGTGATTTAATTCATTTTTACCCTCTTTTTCTACTTTATAATTCACTGACAGGGATTGTAACAAACTTTCTCTAATTAATTCGTGTCGCTGGAGATCCTTATTTAAATATAAAATAGCAGATGAATCACTGGTTATATGTGATATATTTTGATCTATATTCATTGTAGTAAATGATAATCTTTTATGTAGACGCTCATACTTTTTATCGTCCCTATGTTTTTTCGCTGTTTCTCCGACTGAAATATAACTAGTTTGTTTAGTCTAGTGTTTTTGTATACTTACAATGTATTCGTTTGAACTAGAATTCCAGGATGTCGCATCTGAATATGGATTCTATATCTTTTAAGAGTTACCGTTGATAAAATTGTATGATCACCTTGATTAGCGTTTGGTTGACTAGGTAGATTTATTATGGTTTCCTATTTAATCTAAGTGAATACATCAGTAAATTGAGGAATGGGACTAGCATAAGTCGTAAATACCGTTTGGTTTTGAAGTGATTCAGATGTTTGTTTTTCAATAATTTTGCCCTTATATATTTATCGATTCGTTTACTTTTGAAGTTTGTTGTAAGTGATGTGGACTGGAATATAAATCCATAGACACACCCTTTTGCCTAATCCGACTTACAAAATTCGTATGGTCGTATACTCTACTCTGAATGTAACTTAATCCTACGCTTAGGTCTTTTTCCTTAAAATCTGTATTATAGGATGTTGTACTTTTTAATAAATTTTCAGGAGTGTTTTTGACATTTAATCTATTAGAATTATTGTTAGATCTTTTCGGTGAATTTATCTGATTTCTGACAATATTCATCTTTTGTATTTCAGATAATACTTACTACATATGGTATATTCTTGCGCTTAAACTGTATTTTCATCAATTGTATCGTAATAGTTGTTTTAAAATATTGATTCTGAGCTTGAAACCAAAATTCAGCATGCTTGTTATTTACAGCAAATATCCGAGAAGTTGATATTTTCAAATACAGATAATATCCGGAAAGGAAAGGCACTGTGTACACATCATCAAACTTTTATTTACTCTTTTATTAACATCAAAAGTGCAGAAAAATAGATAAAAATATTGGTTGTATTCGTAGAGAAATGGAATATATATCGATATAATGTCAGTATTATTATAAATGCCCTTTATAAAAATACTTGATTTATCAACTAAAACTGGATCAAATGTCGTGTTTTCGGTATAGAAATAATAATAATCATTTGTCCAGGCACTTCGGTTCATATAATGAGCTTTAAATTCTGCAACTATATACATGTCAACGGACCAATCACGAACTTCAAATTGAAATCTCTAAATTATACCAACTATGTTACTATCATGGTATTCCTATGAATGAATAGACCAAAAAATACTATTAATTTTATCATTTTGAAAATATCTAGTATAGAATCAATAGTGTAAAAATATATAATATTTATGGATGTATGACATTAAAAGATATTAAAAAAAATAGAACTACAGCTTCAAAAATTCTAAAAAAAACTGCATGAAATATATCCAAAATATCTTATTGTTATTAAAAAAACATTCTTTCGTTTGAAATGGCAGATTTCAGATTAAGACATTCAGATGTACCGCATTGAATTTATTATAAAAAGTAAAATTTAAATGATTCTATATTGTGAGAAAAAATTGAGGTCTCACTAAACGAAAGCGCGTATTCTACACCAGAATCTGAAATGAATATGCTCATAATTCAATAAAAGTATTGATAGAATCATTTTTGATATAATAATGAATACAACATCGCAACCTTTGAATGTCATAAACGTATAGTCGGTCAATTTTAAATGGTACTGGTGTATTTACGATTCTTTTAATTAATTATAAATTAAAATATTCTGGTTCATAAAAGTATAAAATATTGTTAACTGTGGTTCAATAGAAACTGGTAAAAGGTACGTTATACTAATATTAGGATACCCTTAAGATAACCTCACATAAGTGTATACAATGAAACACGTAATTTTGTGTTGAATTTTGAAAGTATATAAGTGAGTCAGTTACCATATTCTCGGGTTGAAACATCCCACATCCTATAATCCCAAACATTCAAAACTTCATTAACTTTTTATTTAAAACATATTTAAACACTTTCGAATAATGTATAATATTTCGGTAGAAACGGCCTCTTTAAGATGATGGCATTCAAAGATTCATCCATTCTGTTTATAGGTAAATTGACATTTATATGAATTATACCTTTTAGAGTTGTTAGAAAATTGATTCAGATTCCAGAGTGGAATATGAGTTGTCGTTATTCTGGATTGTATTTTCACTAATAGAAAAGAATATTTCAAAAACAATTTGATTTTTATCATAAATTCGAAATCAGAACATCTGAAAGTCAGCTTCAGAACATCTAGAATTGGTATGGAAAAAAGTGAAATGGCAGAGTTCGAATCTAGGATAACCCATGTCCCAAAGGTCATAAAAAATTGACTTATTGAAGCTTTTTTATTAACCGTAATGTAAAAAATATGAAAAATGGTCGTCTTCTAAACTCTACAGTATGTTATTTATTTTAAAATAACATTTTTAATGAACAACTAATCAAAAAGATTTTTCTATACTATCATACATGTTAAGAATCAATGATACTATATTAATTTATATGATATTTTATCACTATAATATGAAGATATTTCTCGTATATTTGATACGAGTTTCGCTAATTGATTAATTACATTTCGTTCAAACAATGAATTCTACATTATATATAAATTGAAATGTTTTCAGGAAAATTTGTATGTTTAGTGTAAATTGAATAATACTATGTCTTGGTTTTTGTCTTAATATGTTACACGTATATTTTGTGCTGTTATCAAATTATCCATCAGAAATGTTACATAATCATCACATCAAAAATTTTAATTTCATCCCATTCGATCAAAACAAATTTTGACGATGAAATCTTTAAAATTTTACCAATAAATACAGCTTAATATAAATACTGTTTCATTTAAATTGGATTATCACAATTCCATGTATAAATATATCAGTCAAGTTAATGTAAATTTTGTATATAATACACGATATATAATTGAGTGAATTACGATGTGTGGTTCAATTAATATAAAACTCAAAAAATGGTATATTCTCTTGAAATAAAAGGTAATATATTAATGCAAATAATGTTCACAAATATAGTGAAAGCATTCGATTGTTTAAATAAAAAATTTTTAAAAATTATACGCATCTTCCCTACAAATACACATTTATCAATGATTGATTGATATACTCATAAAAAAACCCCTTAACCATTTTTTAAATTGTTTTTTTTTTAAGCTATGGCTATTATTCACACACAATCATAAACCATCTAAACTAAATCATGGTAAAATAAATTTATTTGTAATGAAAATCGTTTGAGTAAACTTTAATTCGGAATATTAAATACTATACATAAAGCCAATGTATTTAAAATTTTGGTTGTATTTTCAAAAATTATAATCATTTAAAATCTTTTTGAATAAATCTGCGGCCTTAATTTTATTCCACTATATAAAAGATCTGCTATTTTCTATGAATTCGGTGGTAATATTTCTATTGTAAATGTTCACTTTCAATCTTACAAATAATTACTTACATACTGTTGATAGTTAACAAAATTAATATATATTTTCATCAGGTTCAAAATACGATTAAGGACTCTTAACATGTCATTTAACGAACTCATTGCCGAATCTGTATTTCCAAAATATTTTCAAAGATATAATAAAATATGAAATATGTATGATGGATGTTGATTCAAATACTTGTAGATTTTATTCATTGCCTATCTATTAAATACAAATTTAAATAGGTACTATCACAGATTAAAATCGTATTTCATAATCAAACGAAAATATTGAAATAGTTTTAATTCGATTAGTGTATTTACAATGTATTCTATTTATAGAAAGATTGTAATTGAAAATGTTGAGCTATGATATTTTATGTTGATGCAATTATAAATTTTTAACAAGAAGAATAAAACTTAATATTTAAAGATGGTAATGTCAGTTATTTTTTTAAAAAAGCTTGTATTGTTTTGAAAGATTTCCGATTTGCGTTCTATTACTTTTAACACTTCTATTTAGAAAATTATCATAAAATTAATATTGTTTAAATGTAAATATACAATAAGCTAAATTGATTAGAACATAACAAGCAGGCTCAAACATAAAATCGATATATTGCGCTTTGTTTAACAATATTTTTCGATAATAATGGATTTCATGGTATAATCAATCTATAAATGTAAGATAAGGATGCAGTGATTCTTTAGAATAATTATTGTAATTTTAAATAATCTAATTACCATAAATGAAAACTGCTTTGAACATATATTCCTATATATTAAACAAGTAGTTGATTTTGTTCAATTAATTGAATAATACATTTTTCAATTATCAAAGATTTGTATATAATGTCTTTTATTTTACAAATATGATAAATTAGAATGAATGAAGTCCAATATTTTGTTTTTGTCAATATTGAGAAAGACTTCATTTGAATAAAAATTTCCGAATTTTTGT
The DNA here is from genome assembly GCA_000827895.1 of Thelohanellus kitauei. Taxonomy (NCBI): domain Eukaryota; kingdom Metazoa; phylum Cnidaria; class Myxozoa; order Bivalvulida; family Myxobolidae; genus Thelohanellus; species Thelohanellus kitauei. The sequence continues at coordinate 24,499 of JWZT01000804.1, forward strand.
TATTTCCCAACTTTGTTAAACAAATTTGAATGAACATATCTAGTGTTGTTTTCTGAATTCAGAACGTATTAAATACCAAATAATAATATTTTTTGCTAAAATATATTTTAAGTTTTCGGTTACACGTTTATCATGGTACCCATCTACAATGTAAATCAAGAAAATGTGTGCTTTCATATGTCTATTGATGTTGAGATTAATTCCATCAGATTTTATATTTCATTGGCATGATTGTGATTATCAACATAAATACAGATTGTTGGACATGGGTATTCTTTTTTTACAAAGTTGATATAGAAGAAACAAATGCAATTATTTTTTTTATAATTTGAATATATATATCTAAATATTGTTGAGCTATGTGGTATTGTTTTATTGATTTATTTTCTGATGTTATCGATAAATTCTCATTTACGATTTAATGATTTAATACTTTTATCTATCTTGTAAATTACTTATTTTTTATATTATATTTTAAAAATATAATACAAATTGATAAACTGATATTACATCATTGCTAAGAAATGCGATGTTCAGCTTATATTCCTTCAAAATAACCATATTTATTGGTGATTTAATTGTTAATTTAAGAACTGTATTTGAATGCCAAATATCTTTTTATTAATATATCGCAAATATAATTGATCTATTATAATTAAATGAAGCTAATTAGACCATGAATTTTCTTCATAAATTTCTCTTAGCAATATATATATATATATAAATTTCCACTTATTCAATATACTTAAAATACAATAAAATGTGAAAAGATACAATTTTAAGTAAAATTAAAGTTTTAATTCTGCCAAAATTAATATAGTAGAGCCTCCTGTACACACCTGGAGTGTATTCTTCCGAAATACAGCTTTAACAAATGTTTATTTTTGTAAACAATTCGGCATAAATTGATGCCAGAGATGCTGTATTGACAACTTCCTAATATTTTGATAGTAGTACTTCAATATGAGTGAGCTGCAGGTGATTCCGGTTTATAAAAATATAATTTTAAGTTTGGGTCAAACGTATGGAATGTATTATAACTTTATCAAATTCATTAATTTTCAGTTTAATCAATTTATTTCATAGTTGAGAATTTAAATTATACGATTTTGCAATAACCGAATTATTGCGAAATTGAATTGCTGATGTATTGTTTTGATCAGATTTTTCCGAAATTGAAGACCTTATTAGTCAAATTGAATAAAAGATGGGGTAATCTGATACTGTCATTTTTATTTAATTTTTTTCACTCTAATATCATCATAAACATAAAATCTCATTAATTTATATTACAGGTTTCGTTTTGAAAATATTAGCCTAAAGTTAAGGAATTTACAATAATACCACAATATTTTAATATTTTCTGTGAATATATTCTCATATATTTGGCCTTAAAAACCTGCTATGACATTTATCACTAATAATAGTTCTGGAAAATATTTATATTTCTAGTATTGACGATTATTTTATACTCAAATACATTTTTTTTCGATTATACACAACAATATTTCATCATTTTATATAAATTTAACATAATATCGAATTTTAAATATTTTGATTAATTTTAATTATCATGAATGATTGATTTATATACATCCCGAATATTAACTGATTCAATAATTGAATATATCACCGTGTCTGTAATATGATGATGATATCATTGGATAATATCATACATATTTCAAATTTAATCAAATATCGCAAATATATTTCAAGTTTTAAATTACTCATGAGTGTGCCTTCGAAAACAGCTTTGTTTGAAATATATCAATGATTACATTTTTTACAGCATTTGATCTTTGTGTCAATTATGAACGAAGAAATTATTATACACGAGATATTTAAAATGTTTGCTCTTAATATTATGTGTTTAATAAAAAAAATGATGTCGTATCTTTTTTGATAAAGTTAAATAGATGATAAACAATATTAGAATATATATCATCTTTTGGCTTACAATTAACTATAAGCTAGTTGTCATGTTTCTAAATTTTATAATTACTTTAAAATAGTTAATACATATATCGTTCATGAATAAAAATTCATAAATATCCAAATTAAACTATCTACTTCATTGTAATTAATTGATCTGTTGTATTTAATTTTATTCAAATAAATGCCCAAAATTTGTGCATTTTAATACACTGCGGTTTATATATATATAAAAATGGATAAAAAGTAGGATATGATCAATTAAATGTACTAATATTTGCTTATAAATGTTGTTTTATTCAGAATTTTAAGTGATACAATACCTATAAATTGAAGCGACTGGTTAAATAATCGTATTATGATTATGAGACAAGGTATAAATCCGTCAACATAATGAAAGAATTGATTACAAAAAATAGAGTTCAAAAATTAAAAGAATATCTTACATATCGATGCTTTATAAAAGAAGATACTTCATTATTTAAATTAATTTTTATTTGTATTTTTCAAAACATTATTATTGTATCACAAGTCTAAAATATATTAAAAAATTGGGAGTATATCTTAGAGCGCTGAGAGCCTCGAAGTTTTGCCCAAACGTAGTCGGAAAAACGATTCTACGGTTTTTCTTCAGTAATCATCAACTAGACTACTCCATGCTATTTGGCCAAGTTAAATATACCAAATATTCATCAAGAGCTTTTATTTAATTTTATTCCATACCCTTTTTTATTCAAACATCAACTGAATTTGATTCATCAAAATTATTTTAATTTAATTATTTTTTTATATTATTGATAAAGAGGCGTTATATCTCAAAGATTTTATGTAATTATAATGGGATGTGAAACTCAGGATATATTGAATTATTCAAAAAACAATAATACATTTATCAGATTCATCAAATATATATTGTATTTTATTCATTTAATATATCCCATTGTGTCATTCAAGATGTCCGTTTTAGCCTTTGGCTCATACTTTCAATTAATGCGTCACAACTTTCATTATAAATAAAATTATTAGAAGAAAACATTACAAATTTTGTCTTTTCAGAAGCGTTAAAGCAAAATATGTGGATACACTGATAATGACAAAGTCACGTGTATTCTAGGTCTCAGTTTAGAGTGTAAAGATAATTGGTATGAATGTATATTCGTCGAAGATACTCTAGTTTGATTTTATGGCACTGCTTGACTTTATTCATATCCGATCTCTCGAATTTTATTATTATGAAAATGAATGGAATAGGGATATTTAAATTTTTCCAGTAACAGTGTATAATTCTGTAAAATTTCTGCAAAGCTTTACGTGAAATTCGTCAAACATTCTTTTGATAATCTCATATGTCGATTATAGATGAATTATGAGGATTTGATGCACATTTGACTCTAGAATCTAATAGCGTATCTGTCGAATTTGTGAATTTGACATTATCTACTAAAATGAGATTGAGATGCTATTCTTAAAGATGAGAATCTTTTATGCAAATACTGTATTAATAACGGTTTCTGAAACCTTTAAACTGATCTCGTAACATTTCGCGCATCTTCAGTAACTACATCCTCTCCAATATCTCACAAGATAAACAATAATAGTAATATAATAATAAAATATATTGTTAATATTATTTTTTCAATGGATTTTGATATATAGAAGGAAAATTTGTATTTATATAGATAAATACTAGACAATGGGGAAATGAGGGTAAACGAAATTTTTAAATGTTATCAATGGTATATTGGACCTATATCGATTTATGATAATTAGTCGTGGTTGAAATATCGTTTAATATTGTTCAAATTATTGAAAGATAGATATACAAAAATGCGAAAAGATTCTATATTTAATGTGAAAACATGAGAATAAAAAATATTCATAATCTTAATATCAAAATACTTTATATGAATAAAATAAGGGTGACAAATTTGGAAAATCCCTACTTGGTGAAGTATTATGATGTTTATGTTTTAATAACCAAGCTCATACAATGTAAACGAAACGATGTTTTTAATTCCTATTTCTATTAATATTGGTGATTACGTTCGTTCTTGTGGACTTAAACTGAATGAGTAATTAAGATAATATCACGTATTTACACTAATATTTTTTTTGCTCGATTGTTGCATATTAACAATACACTGTAAACACTTTTTTTAATTTGAAGTTAACTTATTTCCTTTTATCAATACCGATTTCTTTCATTTATCATTTCGGATTAATATTCGAAAAATTTGAACATGAGTACTTGTCAAAATATTATCACATTTATGGTAATCAACAATTATTTTGATTCAAATATTAATTAGTTTAAATCCTTAAAATCACCTTGATACATATTTTAAAGCACAATCTTTCCAAAGTTTATGATAACTGTGTTTGTATCAAAAATATTTCTGAGTATTTTCATGATAAATCATAAATTCTGGATATATATTGGTGTAAAATATTGAGGCTTTAATTTCATTAAGTATAATTGAAAGGTTAAATATAGATATAAGAAAATCATTTAATTTTAATAATTGTTAACTAAATTTTATTAGTTAAAAGCAGTTCTAACAATCATATAATATTTTTTTAATTTCATGTATACCATGATATCAGTATAATATTATTTATTGAGTATATAATATAAATGTTCAACACGGATATCATTTCAGTTCCCCAAATAATATGTTATTTTATACTTATTAGGTTATTTTATATAGATATTAGTTAAATCTCAAATTAAAAAATTTTAAAAACACATGCGACATCGACAAACAGCTATTCTTGAACTAAAAAACGATTATATGTTCGAAACTGAATATGTTATACAAAATTTCAATAGATTGTTGAGAAATGTCATATTTTTGACGTGTTTGTTAGAAAAAAAAAGATTTTTTATCATTAATGATAAATATACTCAACAACGGTATTTTACAAATTTCCAGATTGTGAATTTAACCAAATATTGAATACTCCGTCTTTTTCTAACGATGTGGCTAAAATGTAAATATTTAGCTTATAACAACATTTTAGAATATTAAGAGATTCGTTATATCTGATCCAGATTCATGCGTCTTATACAAAATAAAAATATAATTTTATATAAAACTAAGGCGTGCATCTAACAGCTTGGTGTGCTGTATACATTTAAATGAAACCAGTATCTGGATCAAATACAAACATTTATTTAAGACTATTTATTTCAAATACCTTAACACGATTAATCCTTTAATATATACATAAAATGTGAAATATATTGGAAAATACATATTTTCAAAAACGAATATCTAAACACACCTTCATTACCAGAATATGTTGATATTAATTGAATAAACGTTTAACAGTCTTGCTTCCAAAACATTTGTCGATGAGTATATTTTATTTATTTTTTAATGTATATAAAAATTTGAATTGTAATATATTATGTTCTACAATTAAAATATCACTAGATATTCCTAATTCTTGAAAAATTTTATTTAACGAGTTTTTATATTCATAAAACATTGATTTTTGTGACAATGATTTTTCAGTACATTTAATAAACAAAAATTCAAATGATAATTATAGTATTTAATATATAATTTCT
>JWZT01000813.1:16013-27275 GCA_000827895.1 Thelohanellus kitauei
TAATCATTCACTTTTATTGGGTAAAAATATTGGTACAAAATAAACAATAAATTCAATGTGCCATTACGCATTTTCACTTTTTATATACAAACAATTTATCTCTTATTATTTTTTTGATCTTATGTGTTGAATTGGTGAATGCGATCAAATTTAAATTGTCTCATAATTACGTTATAATAAAAAACAGACTAAATACATCACATCTATTGAACGTCACGCGAGGAAACTTTGAGTGTTAAATTCACACAAGCCTCATTTGAAGTTGTGAAACTATTTATTATCACACTTAATAATTTAAAATCTCAGAAATGATAAGATCAGAATAGACCAAAAAGTATGAATATGTGATAATAATAAAAAGAAAAACTAAGATTCGTCTCAGACAATTCATCAGATGCCATTTCAAATAACAAAAAGCAAGTCAATATTTCCCTTAAAGTATGGAAGAATCCTACTTGTGATTTTTATACTAGTTACAGTTACATGGACAGCGTCACAAATCAGGTTTGTATTTCACAAAAATATACTCCATATTTCTTAAATTATTTATTAGAAACTCTTTGTTCGACCTTCAGGATTTATTTTTCATTCATTAATGTTAACATTGTGTAGTAACAAACTTTTTAGATTTTTGTGACTTTTCCGCATTTGATCATTGGCAAACAAATCCACTAAATATTCTAGCAAGTATAAAGAATGCCCGGGATAAACTGTTACCCTCGTCAGATTCTGTTTTCAAATGTTAAAAGAACCCTGATTATACTGTTCGCTTTCCGTCAGTTCGTCTTTTTAATTCGTGTAATAAAGTATTAAACATCCGTTAAACAGCATTAATTAAAGATTGAAATTTGCTTGCTTTGATATGAGTTTAACAATATTTTAAATGCTGTGCGCATATTTTAACCATCGAAAATAAATAGTTTTGTGTTTAAAAATGAGACAAGACAACCGCTAAGTACGGTAGATATGGATTACAGAAGGACGAAAAAGGACTTCTCAGACTAGTTACCTCATGATTTGTTCAACTGAAAGGCTACATTACAACCATTAAATATTCAAATATGAAAAATCTTAAGCCAAATAATGGAGAATTGTTTTGTAAATTTGGCAAGAAAGGTATTTTGGAGTCGAAAGTGTGTCGAATGTCAGCCTTTAATTTTTTTTGTAGCCATCGATCTATAAATGTATTCTTGATGAACCAATCAACGACTGCAAAAAACAGAAGGCTTTTAATTTGCAGATTGTAAGTGGAGTAAAATATTCTAAAAATAAAAAGTAAAATCGATTTTAAGAAATGGGATTTGCGAACAACCCGAGCCTTTTTGAGATGAAATATTGTTTCACTTGAGAGCGATAATTCACCTACCTCTCGCTTAAATAGGATACTGATTTGATCGTTTCTTAATACATTTATAAGTTATTTGCTATTTCATTTCATCGTTTTCAACCTTAAAAAAGTTCACTCATATTAGAACTGTCAAATTATGTTTATAATTTGCCGTTATTGCCATTTAAATAGTTTAAGTATATGGATAAATTCATTAAACTAATCAGGGTCTGAAAATGTAATGTTGGAGACGAAACGTTTGCCGAATCAAAATGTATTGATGCTTGAGATAAAACTCGAAAAGACCTTTCAATGAAAATTAATTATTTTGAAGTATCCACGCAAGGGAAATTTATTAATGTACCCGAAAGTAACTTATGAACACCTTGATGCTCTCACAATGCAATTCAGTCGAAGTGCAGTAACTCATATCCAGGTCTCCCCTGGTTAGACGCCTTTTAACCTGGGGAAGTTATGGCTATGCTAAATTTGGACTGGTTGACACTCTTACCTAAGATCCTAGGCCACTAATTCTGCTCTACCATAGGACATTCGCTAGCTTGAAAGGAATTAAAACAAATTTCTTTTGCATAAACAATAACTGCTTATTTTTAAATATTTGTAGTTTATAATTTATATAGATAAATCCTCCGCAATCGTCTTCGCTCCGTGAAGAAATATATTTATGCAATTAGTTTCGCGTTGAAAAAAGTAAAGAAACCTCTGATATAGATGATTAATACATCACAATATCTACGATTATATAGATAACACTCGATGCTTTTAAACAAATTAATAGATAATAATATGTAATGAACTATAAAAAACATTTTTAAATCAATAAATCACTCATAAAATGTAATGAATTTTATCAATATGTGTAATATGGTTTATTATACTCTCATAACAAACACAATCGAATTGAACAAGGTATGTTATGTTTAAGAATATTTTGGCACCGATTTATAGAAAATTATATATTCAATGGAAATAAATCTTCAGCAATGTTCATATATATTTCTGTTGGTTAACCTTGTTACTATGTTTGATTCATCATTTTAAATATCTTAATATAATCATGTTAATTCATTCAAATCATCAAGTATTAATATGAGTAGACATTAAGTCCAAAATAAAATACATTAGTACAGAGATAAAAAAAATTAATTTTTTTCAGATATTATATATACAACTAATGATACTATAATTTTATCAAACATCTTTAATTCGTCCTATGGTAAAAAAATGATTTATTTCATCGTAAAAATACATCAAAATATGATCAAAGCTACATGCAAATGACAATATACACTCCAATTAAAATGTTGAGTTAAAAAAATTCTTCGATAATAATGAAAATTACTCGTTTTTAAATGACTTCAATATCACAATCAATTTAAGTAATAGATGGGCAAGCTCCGGCCCGTGGGCTAGATCCGCATCTCAGCAGTATAAGTTTATTCCATAAAACTCACGATAGAGGTAAAAATAAATCTTTCGAAAATGAACGTATACTATCTTCAACGGAAACCCTTGAATTTCAACGGTTTATAACACAGATGAGAAGCTAAAAGGCATAATCTTATTTAATCTGGCCTTCATGTGATTAAGTTAAATTGGTCCGAATAACAAGTGTAAAAAAATTTTTTTTGTGAAAAGAGCAATGTATCATCCATTAGAATTTCTTACCGACAATAATAAACTGCTATAAAAAATTACTTATTTCGAAATTAAATAAATCATAAATGATGTAATTGCCAATATCTAACTCAACAAATGCAGAAAAGTTTAAGCGGAAAAGAAGAATCTTATTCTTCAAGCACTGGGTAGCCTTTCCCTTAATTATTTATCATTTTGATTCAGGAATTATGACATATTTGATGAATTCTAATGAAAAACTATATTAATAAACTAAACATTAGCTATAAGCGTAATATTTGATTGCAATATTTAATCCTGCCCGCGATTTTTAAACCAAAAGATTTTATTGGCCCTCATCCGCTTAACTGTGCTCAGCTCTTATTAAAGCTATTTCTCTAGTTATATCTCGACATTTACACAATTATTAAGATAATTCCTATAGATATTAGTTTCATTCAGATACAAATTAATATATATCTCATTATTCAAAACAAAATCATCCATTTGAAATTACGATTCTATAGATATCTTCTGTCCAGTTTAATGATGTATTTAAAAATGCGTGTGTATATTTAATAAATATTAAATCTTAACCACTAATAATTCCACTCCGACTGACAAATAAACAGAACATATTGAAATTATCAAATCCCAATTCAGATATTGAGATTCACTCAAGAATATTTATTTTATCATATTTTTCATACATAAATAATTCCGTTCGAACGAACTACAGATTAAATTTGTTGGGAGTAATTATAGGTTTATTAATTGTTTATATTATGGTTATTGTAATTCATATATACGTCTGGATATTTATTCCTTTGATGAACTGATTAGTCTAGATCCGTTAACACGAATATGCAAATTTTCTTTGGGATAATTATTATGAAATATTTTTAATTAATAATTGCAGACACAAATATGATTTTATATCTTTCCAAGCTTTCAACAATGCATTTAACATGCTTTTTATTATTATATATGCCCCAAAAAATTAAAAAAAATTTTCGAATAATGGGAATTCATACACGGCAATCCTTTACATCACATAGTTTAACAGACATCAATTCTTACAGAAAAACTATTTGCATGATATATTTAGCAGAATGAGAATCACAGATATCTAGATGACTTACGGTATCAAAATACTAACCATATATACCTGGTACGTTCAAAAATTTGGTTATATTTTAACCGTAGAAAAACAGAAAGACGTTGTTATATTTATTTTTTTACAACCTGAATATTGTTATAAATTCTAAAATGTTATTCACGTTTGAATTATTCATTATATGTAGAAAAAAGAATTTGTTTGATGAGAGATTATATAGGGAATTCGCTATATGGTATGAAATTTAGCGCAATGATGGATGGAAATGCTCGTTATTCAATTAAAATTTTATTAAACGCTTCAATCTATTAATGTTAACAAATTCATTGGAAAAGATGAAATTTAACAAAACCCACTACTGAATGCAGGTTATATCTTTGTTAATATAATAATACTATCTATCCAGTACAAAAAAAGGAAAGAATTTAAAAAAACCGCAAGGCTTTCAAAATGTTTCGGTGTTTAGGAAAAATATGATGGAATAAATTATATTCTAAATCATGGTGGGATTCTTTTTAAATCCTATATACATCATTCGATGAATTGATATTTTGATCCATATTTATAATAAAATAAATTATATATTCTTTGTTAAGATTAACCATAAAACATATTAGAGATTTTACGACGTAAAAATTGAATAGCAATAATAAAAATATGTGTGATTTTTTTTTCTGTTTTTAAAACTGTTGAATCTAACACCTATACATTTTCATACTGTCTTTACATTTAAAGATAATTTCGATTTATTTGACGACCAACAATCGCTTTTCGAACTGGAAAGAGGATGCGCAGTCTTCTTACAGAGACTTGAATAGTGGATAACTTTCATTGATAAGCATTGACCTTGCATACATCTTTCGACTAAATGAAAGGTGGCAAAACTGCATTTGTTAGCATGAAGAAATTTCTTGTGTGGACTAATGTTTGGCGACGCCTGTAGACCTTTTGGTCGGAGTAGACTTAGTAATATGAACTTGGGGATATATAATCCTGTTTGAATACCGATAGAATTCGATTAATATACATGCTTGTGATCTTAATGAAGACAGGTCGTCGATATTTATTCCTTTATGAGTGTCCTTTCAAGTTAGGGTGATTATTTATTCACTCTATATTTTTAAATGATTTGATTTATAAAAATCGATAGAAATCACGTTGAAAATGTTCAATTAATGTATTTTTATGGTACAAAATGGTCGAGTTCACAATCCACTTATCTCAAAATATGTTAGTAACACAATTAAAAACAAATTGTGTTATTGAGGTATTGTTAAAATTAAATTATTTCCGTCCAACAATGATACATGATTCCTTTAATAAACTGACAATGATTAATGACAAATACCCCAGATATATTAGATTTAAAAATTTTCAATATAATTTTTTGGTTTTCAGTTAGAAATTTATATTTAGATTAATCAATAATGAATATAATGAAATATTTAATGTAATTTTTTGTTAATTACATCAAAGTATTCCGTTTATCACAATTATTTCTGTTTATCATGCTATAAAATCTAGCATTATGCGAATCATATCATGAATATAATGAAATTTTTGTATATGATTTTTGCATGTATGAAGACTGCAACTTTTTAACAATAATATATTAATATTGTTCAATGTTATGAAAGATGCTCTGAAATCAAAATTGCGAATTTTAAAAATGATAAACTATAAAATAAAGATATATTTTCAATAACTTTATTTATTCATTGATTTGTGAAAAGCGTTTAAGAATCCAAACAACAATTTAATTTTTTAGACTTCATATCCAGGAGATTAGGACTCAAAATATCTATAAAAATTGATTTTATTATAATATGAGTCGAAAATGCCTGAATACGTATGCTGATTGTTTGTTTTATGCTTTAATTATGGCGGATCATTATGACAGGCTAATGATGAATTATATTTGATGTATAAACAACCTTAGATGAATACTCATACTCAAATATTCCTCGTGTAACATAAAGAACAGGATCAAAAAATGATTAAATTATTTCAAAGTTTTTATTGATATTTAACTATACGATTAATTATAAAATTTGATCAATTAAATGGGATGTGACAGCATTTAAGACACGTAGGCAGAGCTTGCAACAAATCAATCAAGTTACGGTTGATAAAATAGATTTTCTTCTCTTTTAATTATGTTATTTTGATTTGCATCGTACACGTCATTTTTTGTTTTGTCTGAATACATTGTTAATATATCAATTACTTATTTGTGTATTTGTTATGATAATCATATTTATCCACTGTATGTCTGCCATGCGCATTATAGAGTTGTGACTCATTAATTATGTTAAACATTAATAAATACCTTTAATTCAATGTTTGTTGTATTAGGCGTGATATACGTTTATTTGTATACAAAGCGCATTAGAAAGTGATCTCATTGATTCACTTCAATCAAATAATTTAAATATTAGTTTGATGTAATAACTTTACAAATAAAAAAAATATCGTAAACGCGTGAATATTTGATGACTAACTATTCGATATTAATTTTATCTCAAAAACACATATAATGAATATTAAATGGTAATAAAAACAAGAAATTTGTGCATATTTTCGAACACAATCAAAAATGTTGAATTTTATATAATTGATGATAAATAATATATTATTATCTCTACGTTTATAATCTGTTTTTAATTTGCATTTTTAACTTTTTAAACGTGTCAAAGTCATTGACAAACGAATAATTTTTGCTTAAGGTTAAATATTTATTTATTTTTAACAATGAAATATGATTCTTGATGCGATGAATTCAAATCTGCTTGTCGAAATGATTTCGTTGTTAAAATAAACATAAACACATATAATTGTGAAAAATAAGAATTTTCTTTTTTATAAATACATTTTGTTAATCAATAAATAAAAATATTTTTATAATGTTTTACGAATAATTAGACTATCGAATTCGGTTTTTTTTAATTTCTGTATTGTTAATTACGAAAATTGATTTTTTTAAAAGCGTTATTTTTCTGGAATTTACATTTATCATTTGGAGAATTGTGTTTGTGCAAAATATTTCAATGTTTATAAGATGTCAAAGAAACATATTTAGACTAGTAATATTTTGATGGAATTAGATTATGGTTTATTCCCACAGAGATAAATATAGTTTTTAACAATGTGCGAAATATATTTTAAATATATCTGCAGTGTAGTATATATCTTGTAAAAATACGAATATTTTACAAGGACTTCTTAAATACGATATATGATGACAATATTTTCATACTATGAAATATCTTATAATTCATTTTCACATCGATATCTATATAGATATGCATATTACTAAAAAATATATACAACATAAAGACGATTTTCCAATTTTGAATCAGTATGCCGTCCTTCATTGGTCGATTTTTAAATAAAAGTTAGAATTTAAATTATATAGTTGAAATTGAAATAATTATCAATTTTTCAATGCCCAATTTTCTATTCAACAGCACTCACCATTTAAAAAGCCGCATTCTTAATATTCCAAAAAATTGATATTTAATAAATAGATATCCGAATCTATATACAAATCATAGATATAAAATTCTAGTAGCAAACTTTTCGCTTATTGTAAGGAAATTACGGTAAAAGTTATATATTCATATATTAACCGCCATTTCAGAATTTGAGAAAAATGGCATTTATAGACAGAAATGAACGGTATATTGGTTCACGATATATAATGATACTACTTGTTTAATCAACTATGTCACAGATTCAAAATTTATTTGTAATCATAACACAAACAAGTAACGGTATTTAGTTTCCCATCGAAAGTCTGAAACAGCATCAATAATCCGTGATTGTAACATTGTTTCATTTTTATCTCATTACCATCTATGTTTATGATAATTAAAAAATATATAAATAAAAAGTTATCAATTATTGCACAAATTAATTTTATTAATACATGGTTATCTCTCTGCAATATATAAAGATATTGTTCATATCAACTAGACAGTCAGATATTAAATATCAAATTAGAAATTTATTTAATATATGAATTATAAATTATTGATATTTTTTGTACATAACATCCTCTGGTAAATGATAGGCTAGTTTTATAAACAAAAATATATAGATGATAAAAACATCTTCATGAACTTATCATGATGGATATTAGTAGCATTTTGCCTTATTTTCACAAAAAATTTCTCGATTTTTGATAAATTTAATTTTTAATTGAATAGGAATACGATGAATGAGGCAAAAATTTGACAAATGATGTTTTGTATATATCTGAAATTGTGAGATAAATATTCTAAATTTTTTATTAGATTTCGTATAAGATGACATCAGAAAATAACACAAAATACACCTAGATAGTTAAATTAAAATTAAAATTAAATAATTTCTAAATCAAGGTTTATAATGGAAAATCTATTAAATATATCTTGAACATATAATGATAAATAAAACAGCCATTTATTTATGTTTGAGAATAGGAATATTTTATACACAGAATCTCCAAGTGAATAAATTCAAAAGGCAGTTTTTAAACCTCTTATAAATACAGCAATATATAAAAGAAGGATTATCTAAAGCAGTGACGATCGACATGTACGAAAATGAGATAAACTATCACAATAGATCTACAATTAGTTTTAATGTTTTATTTCTCTTTGAATGATTGATAGTATTCATTGTTTAAGATATGATTTTTGACATTGTAATTTCTTCATCTATTATTAGATATGTGATACCAGGATATTCAAATGCACAGATAAAAGAAGTTAAAAATATGTGTATTTCCAATATCCCTGTATCTGTTTTGTGTTTGAAATGATTGTGCCAATCTTTTTTAATAATTTATGCAGGTAGAACTATTTCATATTGAATACTGTCTCCATATGTGATAGAAGATATTTATCAAAAATGATACTTTTTCCAATCTTTGACTGAAAACGCATTTCCAAGTCATCAATGACTAATCCTGTTGGATCTTCAAAGTGGTATAAAAAATTGAATGTCATATCATCCATATTTGGATAATCTTTATTATAAACTGAAACTGTCACTATATTTGGAGTAACATTCACTGGTTTAAAAATCATTTCTTCGGTGTAGAAGTGATAAATATCTTGAATTTTACTTTTTGATGTCGTGAAAGATTCGTCAAAATTTCCAATGAATCTTGTGTTAACTTTCTATTTCCCGATCGTAAATCGCAAAACCTAAAATCAATAAATTATTACAGCTGATTCATTCATATGAATATAAAGAGATATCACTAAAAATAATATTATATTCATCTTGACACTTAGAACTGACGGTTTGGTTTATTGCAAAATAAATTGGACTAGTAATTAAGCATTCAGCGACGTGATTTATATTCAGCAAAACAGGAAATCATGTAAAGATTCGGTCATGAAATCGTTTACACAACAGACCAATCGTCAATTTACATATACCAATGTCTTGTGAACGAAAAAAAGATAAATTAAAAAAAAATATATATTTGCATTTGATTGAAAATCTATTATTCATAACTATTCCTGCAAAATTTAATGTATAATTCTGTAAATGAAATATCAAGTATAATTCCCAAAATAATGCATATTTGTGCACTTTTTTGTTTGGTAATTAATATTCTTCATAAATGTAATAACTAGATGTTATTTATATTGCAGTGTTGGAATCAATATTATCATTATTTTTATTTTAAAATACATATTTGTTTAACGTTCGAATTTAACGCCATTTATCCCGTATTTTAAACATAAAATAATGTAATAAATTATCTCAAAATTGTTATGGATGTAACGAATGTCGCATCCGAGAAATCGTTTACATAACATCATTTTATGAACTACATGATTATTTTGTTTTGTTAATAACTACGAAATAGTTTACACAATAGAATAAATAACATATAAATTATTAAATCAGCCTTTAAATCGATAACTTTTTTTAGAAACGAAACATTATATTTAGGTGCTGTATTTATCATCATATCAAATGTTAAGTATTTTTAAAAAACACCTTAACAATGAAAAGAGAGTTGATAATGTATTTTTTGATTATTCATCAACTTTTAAAATACTCAAAACCTGATCATATATCTGGTCATTTATCTGTAATTTTTAACAACACCACCATACTTTTCTAAGGTTTTTAAATACATTGATATGTCTTAAAAACAACTTATTATCATAATTTCGAATAACCATCATAAAATAAATATTTATTATTCATATATGAAAAAGAACGTTATTCATAATACTGAAATTTCTTCGATGATCTTTTTCGTAAGGATTGAATATAATTGATTTTTTATGTCTAAACTTAGTTGAATATTAAAAAGTGATGTTTTGATTATTTATGGTACGTTTTGAAAGTATATTAAATTTTTTAATTTCGGAAATATACTCAATAAATTGGAGTATCCAAAAATATATTCATTGAATTCATATTCGTTCATTTATCACAATGCCTACATATTTTTTTGGCGTTACTAAGAATTAATATATGTATCAATACTCATAGAATATAAAATGCTTATGTTTAATTCTAAAAATATTTTCCATTGGTATTACATTTGTAGTCAAAATTTTATATAAATTCATACCCAGTTTTTCACGATATTTCCACTTAATTTTAGAATAAATACCTTTTTATCTATATATTTGAAATACTACAATAAAATTGGAAATATATTAATTTTCAATTTCGAATATAGATTTATTTATTAATCTTCATTGAATAATCTTCAAATAATGAATATATGTAACAATATCATGATTTTTAGCCATATTCTGAATTTAGGGCATTTCCTTTTCCATTAATTACTACTAAAACAACTTGTCTATTTATCATTTATTCTGTGGTTCTTTTACATGATAGTATGGTCTGGTGTATAAGCCACCCGTCTTTATATCAACATTTGAACACTGCCACTTAAAAAAAGTAGGATAATATTTGTCTAAACTGTGCGACAGATTCCCAATGTTCCATATTTATACTCTGATGTATATAATTAATGAATTCTTTTCGTTTGAGGCGCTTTCATGATAATATTCCAGGTGATTTTATAAGAGTTTAATTTTACGACCTTTATATGTACAGAATACAATGTTTTTGAAATTTTGATGGTTCGACCTTTATTAGGGGTAATCTATACACCAGAACATACGGTAGATGTTCTTCGTATTATTATATTTAT
>JWZT01000825.1:0-22053 GCA_000827895.1 Thelohanellus kitauei
TTGAAAAATACACAGGATTTACTGTATAGTTCTTAATATCACACAAGCGAATTAACATTGGGCTCGCTGAATTGTACAATAATAGCAGTAAGTTTGTTTAACCTTCAAAGTTTTGGTGGTTATCTAAATTGGTCGCACTATTTCAGAATTTGGTGGTAGAATTCGTTATCTTCCCTTGGTCGATTCCAAGAGTGTTTTATCTGATAAAGGTGAAAAAATCTTGTTGGATAAATTCATTCAATACTAAATTGGAGTGATGACTGAGCGGATGTTTAATTTGAATGGAAAATGTTAATTAAGTAATTTTTTATCACGAGAGAGAGATGAAACGTGATAATGAAATATCAGTTTAGGCTTAAAAAGAATGCATAATTATGTTAATTTGTTGCTGTATATGAGAACCGACTTCTCTGGACATGTCGAGTTAAATTATATTATTCATCTCAATAGACATTCTTCGTTAAATTTTGTAGACCTTAAGTAATTTGACTTCGAAATAAAGTAATTGTTCGTTGATTTAAATACTAGAAATAGCTTAAAGAGGATTTTCGATATTTGATATGCTGTTAACGAAATTAAGTGGATTTAATGGTGGTTTTACATGATGCTTCGTCTCAACCTCAACAGTTACAATAAAAAACCTTTTCATTTGTCGGTTACGTCCTTTTGTAGAATCAAATTTTATATTCTAATTATTATTACAATATCTAATTTGATTAAAGTGAATACGCCATTACATTTCGAATAAGTCGACGAATATTGTTTTGATTTCTGAATATAGTTGGTAATGAACGAGGATGAAATTGCTTTTTCATACTACATATAGAAATTGTTTGGATATGACATACCTTCATCACCTCACTTATATGACATCTTATCAGAATTCTTCATTTCCATTAAAGTGTGTCAACTCAATCTTATTACATCTAACTTTATCGAGAGATATCTGATAGTGTATGAATCACTTGTTTATCTACATGACGACAATGCGGTTACGTGTTATGATAACGGTTTTCAATGCAATTATTTTTGAAAGTAAGGAGATCTATTGCATCAAATAGGTCATACGGCGCATGGATTTGACGTCATCAACTTTAGATTATTTTCAAAACCCACAAATTACAGTGGTTCATTCATGTTTAACTCTCGGTTTTACCAAATTTCACTTGTTCAAATCTAAATTAAAGGTCATAAATTCTCTTTATCTGACTAAAACCTTTTATTATGAATTTTAAGATGTTTAATACCTGAACAGATTAGTCTTCGGTGGATTTCAATGTTTTTCGATTAAGATGGTATCCACGTACTTTAAGAAAATTAAAGCTCGGTTCAGTTCTAGATACGACTCATCAGAGACTTTAGTTGATCAAGGTGAAGATCGGCAATCTCAATCTCAGACAACGATTGACACAAAAGAGATTGTTACTAATTACGAGAAGAAAAGGAAGAGCTCAATTCAGATGGCGATCTTCAACTTGGCCAACAACGTGATAGGAATGGGTGTTATATGGTTGCCTCTATGTACACAAATATCTGGCGTTGCCGTTGGATTATCATTGATCTTTTTCGCCTTTCTAATGAGTTCATTGACCGGTTACCTGATCGCCGTTTGCTCGATGCGAAATAAGGTTACTACTTACCAGAGTCTAGCTGGGGATGTACTCGGTCAAATCGCGTATATCGTGACATGTGTTTGCCGAATGTTGCTTCCCTTTTCGATGTGCGTGGCATATGCAAGATTGGTATCTAACACACTGGCGGGTGTTTTCGATCACTACAAAATATTGACGTCCTTTCTTGGTGAGCCTATCTATATGATGATGATAAGTTTGTTCTTAGTGGTCATGCCTTTTGCCATGTTAAAACATGTGTCATTCTTGGAACATATATCATTCTTTTCTATATTGTTCGTAATATTTTATACGACGGTCTTTGTGATTGTACTTTTCTATTATCCAAGCAGAATTCTACTGCTTCCAGACACATGGGCTATGGCTAAACCTGGCTTTTTTCAGGCGTTTGCAACGTTTGCCTTGGCTTATACGACACACCATAACGTGCTTCTTTTATACAATTCACTTCACAACAACACGGTCGAACGATTTACATGTGTCATTTTTGTTTCGTTTGGATTTGCTTTTGTAATTTTTCTGATTATCGTGATCGCCGGCTTCGTTTCGTTCTCTGGTGTCATTTTTGGAGACATTCTCTCTAACTACTGCATGGACTCAATGCTGATGTTAATTACACGGATTATTTTTTGCGTTAGTCTCCTGACCACCTTGCCACTACAGGCCATCTCTGTACGGTCATCGCTATTTGAATTGATCAAGGAAAGGTTTCCAGATAGTCGGAGAAACCGCATTTTTATTACACTTACACTCTTTATTGCGATATATACTGTTGCATTGCTACCCCTGCCCATTAAAACAATCATAGAAATTACTGGGGCATTAACCACTTCGCCACTGGTGGTCATACTTCCATGTCTGATGTATCTGAAAGTGGAACAGGGCGTGTTTTTCAAACGTAACATCAAGACTGTGGTCTTGTGGATGTTGATTGTAATTGGCGTAGTTCTGGTGATATTTGGAACCACGATGGCAATTCGGGATTGTGTTCTCGCTGGAGAAGATTTCAAGTTTCCACGGTACTGGTGTGATGGTGACAATGAATTCATCGAAAATAAATCTGGCTGATAATTTTATTGTTGTTCAATTTTCAAGTTCGTATATTTTATGAAATGCTAAACTGTCTTTTGGCTTTTTGATTAAAACGTAAAACAGAACGTCATGAGCATCCACCTACTATCTTGATTAAAATTGGAGGCGCTATCGACAGAGGCACCAATCAATTATCTTTCTAAAAATCCCCCACCCTTCATCTCCCCATGGACCAAACAACATGAAATTATTTAGTCGTCAAATTATTCATTTACTGTTGCTTGCAGGATCAATCTTTTGACATGGTCAATATATTAGTACACGGATATTTCCTTTGTCGATGTGATTCATTTTGCGATTCTCTGTAAGAGCAAAAAGATGGTCTATCGTCATCGATTGGATGAATGACTGGAATGAACAGCATACACGAAATAATAGGGGATCTCCTTAACAACTTGTCCATCAATACTGTTTATATATTATCGCTTCTATCAATATAATTCAATGGATCTATGAAAGTATAGCTTTTTCCAATTTTCTGATGACAGAGTCCGAATATTTCACCAAAATTATTTCTGTTAAAAATTTTTTTTGGTAAAAATCTAATTGATATGGATTGAAATCATTATTAATTGACCCAATATCATTTTATATTTTTCGAATAGATTCTATATATGCATCTATGCAAAACGTCCGGAACGATTCCTCCAAAGGTACGCGCAGGCAATCATTACACAATTCATAAACGCAAAATATGATTAACATCACAGAGATGTATTTTTAATCTATTATAGGGATGAAATCATAGAAAAAACATAAGCTCTTGTCGAGGGGATTCGTTAAAACATTATCATTTTTTCATACTCGATTAGTCAATCAGATAAAAATCCACAGATAGATGCTTAAACGAGATACAACCAGATTTTCAGAAAAATTAGGGTCTAATCGCTGCATTAATTTTGTATTTCAAAATTCTCAAGCCTATTTTTAGTTAATACTAAATCTCCAGTGGTCAAACTGTTAATGTTCCATTTATATTTTCGAGTGTTTTTTATAACAAAGAGGAATCTTGATTTATTTTCCGATTATATTTTAACTCGTTCAACGACAATAAATCGGTCATTATGATGAAAATAGATAACGTGCAGAATATTTAATAAAACTATGTTATACTGATTGTAGATTTGGATGATTTGCTTCTTTTATACACTTATTGTCGTCATCATTTTTTAACTTGGATTTTCAGGCAATAGATTGGATAGGCGTATATTTAACGTGAAAGTCATGTAAACCATCAAGGCTAACACACTCTGTTTCTTCCTTCGTCAACATTTTTACATATAACACTTAAATAATCAAGCTCAAACACTACATTGGCAAATATCAAGTGCTATTTTTTTATTTTTGAAGATGCACATGTGTGGCATAATGATTCTACAGGACTAGTTGTTTATATAGTTAACTCAAGTGTAGAAGAATTTGTGCTAATTGGGTTGAATCCGTCTCCTAAATCTAAAATTTAACATGTGTGACCCAGTACATAATACAATCAGGCGCGAATAGGCCTTTACTATGCATCAGGGCAGATTAAAAATAACTCAGAACAGAATCAAAAAAAAATCATTTTGTCCAATTCATTCGAACGTTGTTTTGAATGTGTATTCCATGCCGAGAAAAATGATCAGAATTTAGTTGTAGTATGGTTCTGAACTTCATTCGTTTTAGAGGGAGTTTAGAATATTTGGAAACATGCGCAGGGCTATTAGACGTAACTTATATATCTGAGCATTACAGAATGAAGCTGAAGATTTATTTATGAACTAAGATAGTCGTATTATATCTCCGCAAAGAACATTTTTGAAAATTATCAATAAATTATGCAGTCGACTTTATATTTGATCAAGTCAACATAAGTTCCTGGCCTTCATCACTGGCTCTCAACAGTTGGTTGTATTCCATAGGTTCTGTAAGTGATAAAAATACCATTATCCTGGGAAGGCAATCGTATTCTTCGCATTTGATATCTGTTAATACTCCACTTGATGGCCTCATATAGAGGGTATCCCAGAAATGCTGAACATACCACTATCCATCATAACAGTACATACGAATAATAAGGACAATATAGGAACGGCTCCTCTTTTTGATGATAGTGGCGACAGTGTCTATTACAGTAATTTCAACAGGGCCACCTAGGTTAAATAAACATTTACAGACAGCGTCTTTTATCAGACATTTAGTTCCACACAAATGAGTTCCTGAAGAACATTTATCTCTTTCAACATATCATTACCTTCGCAGCCAATCTCATCACTATTGTCACCGCAATCGTTCACGCCATTGCATCTTACATTATTCAGTAAGCATTTGGAATTTTTGCATTGGAAACCTACACATTGAGGCACTAATTCAGAGACATAATACTTTTACAATTTGGATTGCTCTTGGGACATATGCACGTTTTATCCACGGGAATAGTCGGAGGAGGGCATCCACAGGATACATCATCAGCCGCGATAGGTTGACAGAAAAACGGACAACTCAAACCTTCACAAGTATTCTTGTAATCTGTTAATCATACAAATATAACTGTGAGATGATTCCCGGTGCAACTTAAGACTGTTAAATGTAACATTTTTGATGAGCATCACGTCCAAATTGTTGTGCTTCAGATTTCGGTATAACAGTTGGCCCTTCATCAGATAGTACAAATTGTCATCATACACCTCAAAGTGGCTGACATCATGAACTTCAGTAAGAGGCTAGTTATTATTCTCAAGTACCTGAAGGCTCGTAGGATCTCTAACAAACTTTTTAACCATTAAAAGGTTAGTTTTGGTCAATAAAAAGACCCGAGAATTTTGAATGTCTACGAAAGATTGGAGTAGATCAAGCGAAGATCTGATGCACGTGGGCGATTCTAACAACTCGCAGTAACAGAAATAGTTTGCAGACATAACCATCGACAATAATCTATTTGAGCGTAGTCGTCACCTGTGATGCGCCGAGTAAGTAAACCACGAAACATGGTCAGACACCACATATTCGTAACTCGACAGGAGGGATAAAAGTTTGAGCTGCTTTCGGTCAGTTAGGTATATTAAAGCATGCGATATTGGATCGTAGACCATATCAACAATTGTGTCATTCTGAAAATATAGAACCTCAATGCGTTGACTGGCCATGTGGAACTTAGTGATATATTTGCCAACGTAGGTGAACAGTTGACGCTGCGTATGATCGAAGGCCATCGAATGGTTAAGATTGACCTTCTTGTTGAGGACCACCTCAATAGTATTCTGTTTGGGCAAGTGACCACCATTTAACATCAGCTGTGAAAGGTAAATCTTCTGAATTGAGCCCAATATTAGGAAACTGGGCAAATCTAATTACAAATTGGTGAACTGTTTGGAATACATTGACTCTTATCTGAAACGTTTAAATATTTATTCATTTCGTGTGGTTCGCACGTGTCTGCAGCCAAAGATATATATCTTGGTCAATAGATTAATACCCGAGCTGGGAGATATCTGGGTGAGACCCATTTTCACATTTAAAAGGCTCCCTGGAGATATTAGCGAGAGGGTCGACGACGCAAACATCACCTTTAGGCTGAAAGTTGAAAGGACTAGTTTTAAAATATATTTACCATCCCCAATCCTCGGCTGAGCAGGGACAGGACCTGTCCATGTACATGGTCGGCCCAAGTTTGTTGATACACCGAATATCGGCATTACGTGTTATTAGGTCGAGAATTTTTCCTCGATAACAAAATCCACGCGATTTTGGAATTCGGACTTGATTGAAATCATGGTTTTTACATTCGAATTCTAGTTAAAAACTAGACAAACTGAAAATATTTGAAAAATCAATGACGTCAAATCTCAGTTTATTGGTTTCAGAATTTCTATTGATAATTAAAATTCTGAGATCCGAATCGGACAATTTTCCGAAATAATGCAATGTAGAGTTAGATGGCCACAGTTTATGATTTAACCATGATGTCCCTTTGTCCAAACTGTAATTAATTCCACTCAAATCATGATCTATCGATATTGCGACTGTCTCGTAATTAAGCAGGAGAATCTTTGACGCGCTTTTGGGTGTCGGATCCCAAGAATTACCGCCATCGATTGTCATATACGGCTGCAAAGCATTGTTTGATTTCTCGTATTGAAAGTCAACAAACCCGAAATGTTGTGGTACACTATTAGGGTCATGCAGTTCGAAGTTGAAACAAACAGGTTCTTCATTGTCTAAACTGAAATGTTTGAATTTCACAACGTCCCAATATCTCCCATCATCTGTGGTTCTGTGGGTCACCAACTGATTTCCTTTCCATGGCAAGTTGAAATATATCTGCCCTTCGGCCCATTGATCAATGTAAAAGTTTGATTCAAGCGTAGAATTCGAATGTCCACTTACACACAGCTTTTTAACAAAATGAAAAGGCTTTGGTGAGGTGGTCCAGAGGCACATGGTCAAATCTTGGTATAGTAACACGAGATAATAGTTCCCAAAGGCATACTGGAACAACTTGACATTCTATATCAAAAACAATCCCTAACAAGTATTTTTAAAATTGAAGGAAAGAAGATGGGATTGTGTGTTTTTCTTTCAATGTCGATTATCGACAAGTTAAACGTTGTGTCAGGCTAAATATAATTTTTTGGCATACAATCGGCTGCATAATTAATAAGTGATTTTGGGAGATTTTGTAATCACTCACAAGACTAACTTTCACATATAAATCCCCCGTGATGAGATTCAACACATTAATTCTAGGTATTGATATAATTTTACCTGTAATTCACATCTATGAAGACATAGTTTTCCGAATTTGGAATCCTATAATGACTATAACATTTACCAGTCAAATCTTCTGAACGTACGATATCTTAGCGCCCAATAGTGTCCATGATCCTTGCTGAAATCCGCGTCCCTCCAATCATTCTGTGATTAAATATATACAAAAATTTTGACATTATCAAATGAAGAATAAATTGTATGATTATTATTAATATTTTTAAAATCCCAAAACTCTCGTAAATACACTCTGTAGAAATATATCAATCCATAAAAATGATAAATGGTTTTAATCACAAAAGGCTTGACTTAAATCTCCATGTTTATCTGATTCTTAATAGTTATTGCAATGAAATGAATCATACCCCTGTTAGAAACGAGATCTCTTTGCGTAAATGATGAAAAGTCGAAATGATATTTTTTAAAATTTGCCATAACCAGTAAAAATGATGCATATTTGGGATACAGAAAAATAATAGATAAACAGTAAGCAGGCTTTCCGTTTCACCGACGTTCACCCGACAAAAGGCTACCAATCAAAAACTAGGTCTTAATTGATTAGATGTATATCACCGTAAAGAATCATGGAATATTCGGTCCAAAAGTAACGTGTTTAAGTGCCGGTATGTTTAAAAAAATCATCAAAGGTTTTAACTCGAAGAAAGCACATTTGAGCACACTATATATTGAAAAAGCAAGCTTCAGCACTTTACTCTGAATTATGTATTTGACATTGCAAATAGATTGTTTAGGAAGGAGAATAAATTTTGATTTCTCTTGTAAAAATTCGTTAAATTTTGCTGTAAGGCATCGATTCTTCACATGTAAATTAATACCAGCTATCTCAACGAATAAATGTAAACTCAGTTTAAGACACGCAGCATCATCCAGAATCAACGATGTATCCTTTTTAAACGAAAGGTTTTTCATGCACTCTTCAAGAGAGGGGCTGTAAAAATGTAGTTCTTCGTTTGTTACAGACTTGGTATAAATCATGTAATATTCAAGCTTATTTGTGAATTAAAACCTTGTTCGCACAAATCGATGGCATGGGGTTTTTTACTAGCAGTTAACACTTAAAAAATTCTATAATTTTAAATATAATATATAGCCTGAAACTTCAATGAAGAAATAAATTTGATGCATTGACTTTTATTCATATTCTGAAAGTCAACCATCGCCTAAAAACAACCATGACGTCATAATTAAAGATTTTGAAAATAACAGAGTTGTCGGGATCAGAATAGTTAAATATGTCCCAAACTTCTCCTAAGCAAATACATGAAGATACTGTTAAACTTAAATTAGCGTGAGAAAAAATGATTGCTTTTAGGTTGTTAAATTACAAAATGACACAAATAATCATAAATGAAAACAGACACTGGATTTATACCATCCGAATTTTTAGGATTTTTCAATGTATATCATGATAGCAAAACCTGTAAAAATGAATGCAAGAGTTAAAATACTTTATTGGACGATTGGAAGAACACTTTAGTACCACAAGAGATCCGTTAGGATATCGATTGTAAAAGATGTGAAAATAGTTATAATGTGGCACTGTGAACACACGGTTTGGTGAGTAAAGTGTTTTCAACAAGTGTCGATATAGTTAGTTCCGATATCAACGCTCCTTTAGAGACCTTAATTCAACATATTTAAATGACTCGCGACCAATTCATTTGAAGACCTCTTGTTAATTTAGCAGCATGCTTCAAATTTTAATGAGAATCTGAAATCTATAATAAATGGGACAACTACGTTTAACTAAAATAAAAAGGAAAACTTTTAACAAACACAGAATTCATTTAAGATGTCCTCCTTAATTATCTAAATATGCAGCTGATTATTCATCTCGTATTGAAAGTATAAAAACCAAAATAAAGACTGTGAGTTAAGCACATGTTTTCTGAAAAAGTGATATCTCGTAGGATAAATACATTCTACTTGTATGCATGCATTGAGATACCTACTTTTGATATCTTGATACTGATTTAGAATGCAGGCTGCGGCATATATTTTTATTATCTGATTTTTTTGTTTTGGGTTTGAAGATTTACCAAATAAAAATAAAACCCGCCCCTGTCCGCACCCGAACTCCAATGTAAGTCTGCGTATGATGATCTATAGAGAAAAATCCTAAGAAGAAAAATGGTCTGCAATGAGAGTATTCAGGTTTTAAGGACCCCCTTACGCATATGCACGAAAATTTAATGGCTTGAGACACAATTTTCTATAAAAATGTTCCTCAACCACAATGAATCGACGCATTTTTTAAGAAATTTCGCTTAAAATTTTTTTAAGAAACCATGCGCGAAAATTTAATTATATCTATGATTTTCTGCTGCTCTTTAACCATCACGAATTAGGAAATTTTTTAAGAAGTGTTGCTTTGAATTTATTCTATACCCCTGATGACTAATGTATGTTGGTTTCGATTGAAAATTATCCTCCAAACTATCCATAACAAAATATTCAATTGCATTTTAGCGCAAGTGCATGTAGGGGAGGAGGGGGAGACGGGGTGGGCGCGTTCTACCTGCATACCGATGGGTAATTGAGGAACATAAAAAAACGTTTTGAGTAATGAACCAAAAAAATTTCTACTAAATGGAAAATCTAAAAAATTCAAGGGC
Source organism: Thelohanellus kitauei (assembly GCA_000827895.1). Classification (NCBI taxonomy): domain Eukaryota; kingdom Metazoa; phylum Cnidaria; class Myxozoa; order Bivalvulida; family Myxobolidae; genus Thelohanellus; species Thelohanellus kitauei. The sequence goes on from JWZT01000825.1 coordinate 10,106, forward strand.
ACAGTTCGAATTGGATCTTTAAGATAGAAAATGGAGAATGCGTGACCTAAAAATAAAGTCGATCCTTGAAAAACAATCAAAATTTATTTACTACGAAAGCATACGAATGCCGAAGATAAAACAAATGTACCCAGATTATTGCTCAGAGCGCCCTTTAATGGGACTTTCATATTCATCTAACAGTGAGTCATACATCCATAAACAATCGTTTGGAGATTAATTTTTAATTATACCAGTGTATTAGTCATGCCTGATAAAAGTAAATTTAATTATGGTACTGAATTGATGATACAATAAAACTGTGAAAAATGTTATTCAATAATGAAGCACAAAACGTGGTTATGAAGTCTAACATACCTTTGATTCTGCGGGGTACCTCATGATCATATTGGGATGATCTGGATGTGGATTATACATGTAATTAGGAATCAAGGGTTGAAGATGCTCAATTTTTAGATTCTCCTCGACGTAGAACGTGATATTTTTTGATCTTGAAATGCAGAACATTTTATCCCCGGAAGGAATGATTTCATCGAGTGTGATGACGTCACCTGATGTCTTTAACTCCACCAAGCTAAATACAGACTTGGACTGATCGTATTTGTAGATCGTCATCTTTTCGGTCCCATGTTCATGGTGACATTTAGTTATGACCAAAATGAAATGGGGAAGATAATGATTTCTAACCACTTCCACTCGGCCACATTCGTCCTTTATGGAGATCTAGATGATTAAACATTTACATGATCGATGCGTGGTATTTCGTCCTTCCAAGCTGGTCTTGTCTTTACCTCTATGCTTTCATGAGACCAGCCGAGGACTAGAAAAGTACTCCACAGTACAGCCAAACGATTTTTAGACAGGTGATCCATTCTAAGTGGCTGTTGGATGCGGCTAAATAAAAATTCGGCTGAGTCAGCGATGCGATTATATATAAGCCAGCATAAATATAAGCCATGCCAAAGATTATAACATAATCTAATTACCACACAACGTTGAGGTGGTGACAAAATTATTTCTTAATAATTTGATGCTGAATTACCCTTTGTTTAATTAATATATTTAATTGTAAAAGAGCTGTTAATGTTTGATACATAATATTAAGCCTAGCACGTGTGGCAACATGTAATTATGATTATACCGTGAGAAAACTTTAATTATTACTAGGTTTGTGTCTCCAATTAATTTTTCGGATATATAGAAAATCTAGGCGTTCAATCCTATAAAAACATCGTAAATAGTTAGGAAAACAGCCTCAGAATTCTGATAATTAAGATCTCCGTTCAGTAAAAAAAATACCAACAATTTGCGGCTATTACCATTTTTTGGCTCGAAAGTGGTTATCATGTATTTTATCAACTTTTGCGAACTTACACGAAGATTATAATTTTTAGATATGTATAGTTTCGGAAGAATACGATACTAGAGATTTAAGCTGTTTTATCAAACTTACAGTTAAATACTAAAAAAATTCAAGAATATGTGAGTTATTTGAGAATTATTTACCGAGCAGTAATTAAAGAATTAGCACAGTAAAACATTTGATCAATTGTTAGATTTCACACGTGACATAACTGTATTATTAGGTCTATAACCCCTTGTGGTAATTTTATCCGATAAACTTTGGAGTTGTATAATAATTGGCTGTTTTGTCTTCCAGCTGTTGTTTCGACAAACGGGTAATTTTCGATCTTGATAAGCCATCCAACATCATGCTAATTTTCCCAGATTTAAATCCTCTGGGAGTGCAATGATTTAATTGTCAATCGGCTATCAATCACAGGTCGAAAAATTTTCCTGATACGGGTTACCGTAGTTATGCTAAACATATATCTATGTTTTGATTCACTAACATTGTTAAAGGATGTTTGGATTTCAACTTTTTCCTCTAGATCAGTGGTGCACACGTCGGGAACGCGAGCCTCACTATGTCACCCGCAACCCTTTATGTCGCACGCGAAGACCAATACGAAAACTGAAATATTGGTATTCAATTCATATTTTTTCATGACGTTTCGATTTATTAATAGGAATAGTTACAATTGCGCACTTGTCAAATTCCGCACGTCTCTTTTCTGATGTGCCCACCATTTTTTTATTTATTAAGTTTCACAATTTTCTGTTTATATGACTTAATTCATCGAAATTCTGTGATTCGTAATTAGTTTTTTTTATATTCCCTCGTAAATACTAATTATCTAACGGTCTGAAAAGAAATGTTGACACAGAAAACAGATGATACCATAATGACGCGACAGACTTTTACTTTTGTATTCAACAATAGGATAACGTCGCATGTCTGTTGTATTACTCAACAGTATAGATACCGTAGATATCAATCATGAACCGCCACTGAAAATCGAAGCACCAGAACTTACAAGGTGTTTTTAGTTAAGAAAGAACAACTAAAATTCAGTCATTGTATTCTTTACTGAACCAGCAGCAGAATATTTTTACCAAGCGGTCTGCCGAATTCGAAGTATCATGTGAAGTTAGCTACGAAATTTAACTTATGAAAGAAGAATCGGGTCCTCCATACACCTTTGGAGATTTTGTAAAGAACTGCATTATAACAACGTCGAAAAAACTGTGTCCAGATTCAACTAATAAGATGCAGTCCGTCTCTCTGAACCTCATGGCAATACAACGCATAATTCAGCTCTGTCACACCACGTGACAAGGCAACTGGCAGACAAAGTAGCTGAATTTTGTTACTTTTCTTTGGCGGCCGATGAGTCGACTGATTACCACTCTACTACACAGCTGTCGGTGATTGTCCATAGTGATCCTCGTCCTTTGAAATAACTGAAGAGATGCTTGGTATTAGATCAACGAAAGGTAAAACAATAAGGGCTGACCTGCCTGATGAGACTTTGAAACTGTGTTGCAGTGTTTGCTTGGACATGGCGAAGTTGGTTAGTATCACTAAAGATGAAGCACCAGCTATGAAATGTCAAACTAATGGGCTGGTGTCCTTGTTGTCAAAACATCTGGGAACTGGAGAAATTTCACAGTATTATTCACCAGCAGAATTTATGTGGTAAGAATCTTGTCTTTCAGGAGGTGATGAAACTTGTGACCAAAATTATAACTTTAATCATATCACCAGGCCTAAACCATCGCAGTTTCGAAGCTTTCTTGAAGAAACAAACCAGTGAGATCTGCTCTATTGTTGTGAGATGCAATGGCTGAGTGGAGGTAAGATGCTGAGGAGATTCTAGTTGTTGATTTATGAAGTTGCAGTATTCATGACAGGAGAAAAGAAGAAGCAGAGATTGAATGGGCTTTGTTCCCCCCTTTCCGGATAATCTCGACATAGGTCGAATAAGGGGATTGACACCCTAAAAAACACTTAAAATTGAAAAAAAAATTCAAAAATTCAATTTACTCGTATGTGAATATGATTTCCTTGATCTCACTTAGCAGCCCACCCCATACATCACTCGAATGCTCGCGGAGCCACACAGATTGCCCTAGAAAATCCTCTAAGTGATTTTTCACGACGTTTCCGTCCTCGTCATATGAATTTATTCTGTTCCTGGAAGAAATTTTCATCTTTAACGCATTCCAAGTCCCCTCTATTGTGTTGGTATGAGCACCACTTCTTAGGTCAATTAAATCTGATGAATGATTAACCGTATGGTGCTCATATAAATGGTTTAAATTTGCGTAGCTCCTAATGCAGTCCGTTACGATCGTAGATTCAGAAAGAACATGATTGGAAATGATTCTCTCTAATGTCTCCGCCGTTCTATCTGGAACCTCAGTCAGAAAAGCCTTTCTTTCTATGGTTCTCTCCACCCCTCCAAGAACCAAAACACCCATAACAGGATAGACTCTATGCTATTTATTTTTTCCCTTTTTTTCGTCTATTTCGACTCCCAACTTGGCAGTCAATAAGATCTTAGGTGGTATTGACCATCTTATGGAAATATTTCATCTGTCGTGTAACTGTTTTTGGGCCTAAAAGAGTAATTGTGCAGAGTTGCTGATGTCTAACTCCTGACTTCCAGAAATTAGGAAAAAATAGTGATTCGGGTAAAACGGACAATTTTATTCATGAAAAGTCGCATGAGCACGCACGCGCGCGTTCTAATTTTATTTTCAAAGTACGATATATTCTATTGTCTAGTCTAAGTTAGCTTACATTCTCGGTATTTTTAAGACTATACCTATTTATGCACAATATGTACAAATTAGGAATCCTCAATGGATTCGTGCCTTGAAAAAGGGTTAATTTGTTCCAAGAGATGTATTTACTCTGCCAATGAGATTGCCCGAAACAAAAATTTTGGTGCCAAAACAGGTAAACATTACTTATATTTAGTGAAAAAATAATATATAGTCTTCGTTTATTATTGAAAAAATTGCAGAAAAAGACTTTCGCCTTTGGATTCAACATGGTGTCAATCCAACAAAATGCATTTGAATCTGTAATAAACTACATAGACGATTCGTATCTTGATTAATCTGCAATTTACATACTTTTTATTTAAAATTTTCTATTTTAATGTATTAAGGAATTGCATATACGGTAAAAATGAAATATCTATAAAAATTTTAATATATGCAAATTCGCCCGATTTCTTAGAAAATTGTGAAAATGAAGTATTCGCTTCGTGAAATAAAATGGCTTTAAGTTACATATAAAGTGAATATAGGTTAAATTTTCCTTAAAATGTGCAAAAATCGAAAATTTTTTTTAATTCGCCATCTTGGATTTGCGGCTTGAATAAAATCGTCAGTTTTACCGTGATTCGTTTTGTAGTATTCGTGATTGCTCAAAAAACGAATCAATAAACATAGACTATTCCTTTCGACAGATTTTTTTTGTGCAGCGCCATGGTCGGTTTCCCTTGATATTCGTGAATCATTGCAATTTTGCCAGTGATATGGTACAATGATAATTTCCTTTTCCAAAACATACAAAATAGCTCATTCTTCATCCAAAAATACACTTTATAAGTTTTAAAAAACAGGCAACATGGTGTAAACGCGCACGCGTGTAAGAAAATGGCGAGGAGGGTGGGGGGGGACAAATGCCAGAGATCACATTCCTCTGATCTGTTTGCAGGATTCTTCAGTGCTCTCTGAGAGGTGATTTATATTGAATGAATGTTTTTTTAGTTTAGATTTTTTTCAAAGTTCCTGTATGATGTGCATAAGAGTCACCGTATAGGTGGTTAATTTTTTTATTGGGAAAAAAGGGCTTAGGATTTGATTCTGTATGATTATAATTTAACATCTCAATTTTTCGGCTTAAGGGGCCTTCACAGTAAGCTTCATCCCTCGACTGCATTTCTTTGATCAAGATGGAATATTTGGCTCTAGAATAGAACTTTCAGTTATCCTGATTATTACCAAATGTACGGGTTTTAAAATTAGTTCAAAAAATATTTATCAAATATTTGAATATTAATTCTTGATATCAAATTTTAGATCATCCTGGATAGAAGGTGGTAACAACTTCAGGTAGGCTTTCGATGTCAGGGATCTACAGAAAGATTCTTGACTCAAACGATAAAGTGTTGGAGGTTGCAAAATGAACCTATACAATTTATTTGGAGCCTCCTTATGCTCACCAATGCCGCCATAACTGTATAAGTAGCAACCAGAGACAACAGCAATGCAATTGAAAATTAGGCCTGTTTGAAGTGTCTAGTTATACAATTCGAATACATAATCAAGTTTAAGCCATTTAAGCGTCTCTAAATCGATCCTCCAGATCTCTGAATTATACCCTGAGAGATCCTTTCCGCCGCTTAAATAGCCATAGTTGCCAAAAAATGCATATGACTCATACATACGGAGACAAGGCGCCAATTGGTCTTTCGAATTCGCTGTTCTTGTCGTCCACGCGCTTGTTGAAAAATCGTACACTTTAACATTTTCATATTTGTTTTTTTCAAACGAGGACGGACCTCCAAAGATATACAATCTATATTTATACAATATTACTGATTTTTAAAAACCGTTCCGAATATCCGACAGTCCAGACAAGGTTTTGGTTCATTTTGTATAACTAAGGACCAAGTCGACGAGGTTAGACAGAATTTGTACATCGTGTATACGACCATGTTGCTCCTAATTCCCCCAAGAACGTATAGAGATCCGTTGTGATAAAACAAACCACTCCCATACAGGGGTGGTGGTGAATTAACGCCATGATCATCGACTTCAGGTGATAGCGTTCGCCACTTTCCACTAATAACATCGAATGAAAGAAGCAAATTTGTCGCTCGATCATACAATGAGTAGCCTCTACCGCCGAATATGTAAACTGAACTTTCAGAAGTACAAATTGATGAGAATACGCATGTCGTTGAGGTTTCGGTCGGTGCTTGGTATTGCCTCCAACTTCCATGTATCGAATTGTAGGTCCACAATTCATTGAATAATGTGCCAGATGAATGGCACCTACCCCCGTATATAATTAGGAATTCACCAAAAGTCGTCATACAGTGTCCGCTACGGTTCTTAAGCTCTGCTTGTACATTCCACCTGTCCATTCTTAGATATATAAGAAGCCCTAAATATACCAATAATTTCTGACAGTTTTTTTGGGTGCTGGCACAGCTAATTTAATTTGGATGGATTCAGAAAATATCAACAGCTCTTCGCTTTAGAATATATTATCCTGGAAAATAATTTTTCGTGTTTCTAAAGTGAAAACGCGGCCAATTGTGATCTGGTGGGCGGCGTAACCTGGTGTAGCTTGTGTCTAGTATTTTACTTGATTATTTAATGAATACTGATCGAATCTCGGAATACGGCCAGAAGTATAATGTCAAAATGCTTTATGAATTTGGTCGAAACTCAAAGAATCCCATGGGTGTGGATTAACCGGGTGGAATCGGTGATTTAGATCTAATACGATTCTCGTTGGATTTAAAGCTCAGAAGTCCCGAACTATACTCGCCCTCTGAACTGATAAAAAGCGATCTGATCTTACACAGACCTCTGAATCAATCAGGCAACTCCTCTTTTATTGAGCATAACAGACAAGATCCTGTATTTAATAAAGGTAAGAGTGTAGATGAGGCTTATGGAATAAAAAAGAACGCGCGCATTCATACAAACAGAAATTTGTCTGAAACCTTATGAGAAGCCACTATGTGTTAGAACAACCAAAATCGCATAACCAATTTGTAGTGGAGATTTACGAAGTATTCCGACTATTCGTAAAATCACAACATTATCTATACGATTATCTAGTTCAACATAAAAGGAATTCAAGGTGTTGGAATGTCTTATTCGATAGTTTTAACCTTAAATGATAACCTATAAAGTCATTAGAGTCAATATTACACTCTCACACCGTTGGTTAATCTGCAAAATCCCGTCGATTGCGTCGTAGAACCAAATGGGGTTTTATATTCCCGTAAGCCAATTCTGCTTAGATAAAAATTGCAGATTGCGTATAGAGTTGCATGCCTTACTATCACCCTTACCTCATACAATCTTTTTGACTCAGTTTAATACTTCAAATCACTAGTTTATACCGGTTTATCTTATTCACATGCGTGTAAAGACGTATATTATGTTTAAAATTCCGCTGATTTATTTTATCAAACCCCGATTCGGGGATATTTAGATTTTTCCAATCCATTCCCGAATATGAATATGTTTCGACGGTAGCTCTCGGGCTTTATAGCTATGAGATCAACCCTAGACTTGTACGCTAAATCATGACCTACTTTAAGGGATGCATAGGAAAACAATGCATCTCGCTAATTATATATTTGATGATTCTATTGCCCATTAGCCGAATAAAGTAAGGGTTTAAGACTAGGTGTTTTTATGAGCTTCAAGTTTGAATCTTTGAATAATTAGTGACGGCGTCGATTGAATCATTCACCAATTAATCCTAGAAATGCAAGTGAAGCATGAAGTATAGTCGGAGATGTGCCTTGAAGTTCAAATCGATTTTTCAGCCAAATTTAACCACAGCAATAACCAAGAACAATTGAAATCGGTTTACGGCGGTTCTTCATCGCATCTGGGGTTCTGTCAATTTTATTGCTCCCTTCTTAAAAGAAACAGAATTCTTTGACTGTTAATCATTTACTCTTTAGAAAAGTATGGCGTTCTTTTTCAATGCACACGCAGATTGTTTAATCTGCGACACACATTAAGGATTAATATCAGGTTGATATCAGAAAAATTCCGAGTTTTGGTAAATAGTTAAACTTGTGGTTATTATAGTATCCTTCAGGCTCATTGTGTGAGAGCAAAACGATATAGATGGCGTGGCCTAATTTTTTTTAAAGGCCACGATTCATTTTGCTAAGTTCCTGAGACAGGGCTTAATGTTAAATTGGTATTTTTTGCAATTCAATCGGGTGCAAGAAAAACTTATTGAATATATAAACCAAAAACGAATAAAACTAAATAAAACTGTTTAGTTTTCTATAGCTTCATTGCTTAAGGACCTCTTACATAGTGTTGTAAGGCCTATTTGGTCTTATTTTAAGTTCAATTTCGTCGTTTAATAATTTCATTATGCCTTGGTTTTTACAATTTAATTTTAATACTTTCAAAACTAAGTTTTGGATTGAAAAAAGGGAAAAATTGAAAATTTTAAGCCACCGTCGTTTAATTTAGGGTGCGGTCTGGTTAACACACATTTTTGACATTGAAATTTTTTATACTTATATCATACGGGGGGATGCTATAATTTTGGGGGAATGTTCAGAAATCTAAAAATGGGGAAAATTTCAACCTCCTTTCATACGCAACACACTAATTCAGAAGGCTTGAGTCTTCTTGCTCGTAATGATAATTTTGACTTAACATCCTTCCTCCTCCCTTTTCCAATTTCACTTGAGGTATTTTTCCGTGTTATGTTTTTTGGACATTTTGGTTGAGCGACTCTATTTTCTCTGAGCTTAAACTGCACGGAGGCATGTTCCGTGACTTGAAGAGGCTGAGGGGTTGGGTAGATTATATTTATTTTTGGTTTTGGCATTTTTTTTATTTTTTCACAATAGACATGCAGGTATTTTTTTCTCTGGGTTCAATAAACAAAGGGTGTTAACTTTCTAATTGAGAGAGTTTGTAATTTTCGAAAAATCTGATATTTTAAAGTTCCCCGAAAATTATAACAACTCCCTCCTTTATATCATATATGTTTAAAATAAAACTATCTGTCAACAAAACGTGTGTTCAACAGACCCAATCCCACTTTCATCTATCGGAGCTTACTTAAAATTTCCAACTTTTCCCATTTCCTAAGCCCAACGTTGGTGTAGAGCGTGTTAAAATGAAAACTAAATGAAATTATGAAAGGACGAAATAGACCTGAAAACACAATATGTAAAAAATCCATAAGCAATGAAATTGTTGAAAACTAAACAATGGTATTCGTTTTTCGATTTTATTTTTTCCTAAATTTTTCATGCACCAGATGGATTTGTAAAAGTACCAAATAGAACTTTAAACCCTGTAAGTCGAGCTTAAAAAACTCATGAGTAATTCGAGAAATTCACCTTGAAATTACAGCAGTATTCTACAGAGTGGAATATTGACTAAACAGTTGTGAAAACATGGTTCCCAAGCTCTATTACGAATATAATTAAGGACTTTAGCTAAAACTATGATGAAAGATTAAATTTTTTCTCATCAATTTGTCTCTGTATTCAGTGCAAACAAATTAGAATGTCCAATGGAATAAAATAGGAACATTTTATTTAAAAATTGAGAATGTTTCGTATGCACATGTACTTACTGTTGTAAATGATAAGTATGTCGTCTCTTCTTCAAAATTAATCTTTGAAAATGTTCATTCAAAGCATGTTGCAACAATAGTTACCCCGATGCAGATATTTCTCACAATCTATGCATGGTCTCAACAGGTTCCTTTGTTATTTTTCTCTGATAAATTGCATTATGGAGACTGCGGTTGTAAATACATGCAATGTACATTGATTTAATCAATATATTTATTAAAACGCGATGTAGCAAATATTGTGTCAAGTCAAAAGCGGTTCAATTTTGAAGCTCGGACATTTATTCATTAAATTGAGTTGAGATGAGATGAAAAGTTAATGCAATACTTTGCAAATGTGGATTATTGAACGTCGTATACTTAAAGTAAAACATGAGTATCAAAAGATGAGTTAATTTACAAAGTTAAGCCCAGAGGCGATAGTTATTGGAAATGAAGCAATGAGATATCTAGAATTCGGATATCGGCTGATTTTTTCGAGACATTGACGGTAAAGTGTTTGGGGACGAAGGATGAACCTTTTCAACAAATTATGATAATTTGAATCTTGAACATCGCGGTCAAAGCTGAATAAATAGGTATCTTCGACAACCGAGGTGGGATGGAAATATATGTCTGTTTGGAGAGTATAGATATAAAATGAGTATACATAATCAATTTGACACCATTCGAGTGTTTCTAAATCAATTTTCCAGATATCGGCCAGAAATTCGCTCTCAGTATCACCTCCATTCCTATAGCCAAAATTTTTCGAAAATGAAAATGATTCTTCGTCTCGATCCTCAGGGTACTGCCCAGTTTTCGATTTCGTTTCTTTAAAAATCCATGTGTCAGTAGAAAGGTCGAAAATATAGATAGTTTGAAACCTGTTTGGCTCACCTAGATCATTATTTCCAAAAGTATAAAACCTATGTTGTAACAAATATACCGATTACTAAAGACTTTTCCAAATATCTCCGAGTATATAAGGGGTATTTCTCCATTCTGATTCACATATGACCATTCCGACGTCTTCAGACAGAATTTTCACATTGAGTCATCGTAGTTATCATCATGAAGGCCCCCGAGTATATACAGAGATCCATTGTAATAATAAATAGTAGATTCGACCATTGGAGGTGGTGTATCAGGATCATAATCATCGATATGGGGAGATAACGTCTCCCAAGTACCATTTCTAACATCGAAAGAAATGAGAGAATTAGTTAATGGTTTCTCGTCTTCATCTGACCCACCAAAAATGTACAATTTATTACCGACTGAACATAATAGACGAGTCAAGATAGCCTTTTGTGGTTTCAAAAGGTCGTCGATATCGCTTCCACATACAACTTTTTGTGTTATATGTCCATAATTCTTTCCACGCCGTTTGGGAAATATCGGACTTACCCCCATATACATTGAAAAATTCACCGGTAGATGTCACACGGGGAAAAGTACGAGGATCAGGTAACATCGGTTCATTCTCCAGGCTCAATTCACACTATAATAAAATGAGTAAAGTAAAAAAATAAGATTTATTGTCTATCAGAGGCTTCGATACTTACAACAGAATAGTTGAGTTGCTTCTCGAGCCTCCACTTTGAAATATTTAACAACTCTCAACAAATTTGTGTTGGTTCTGATATGAAGTCGGGGCGGGTTGAGTCAGGTAGTCTTCGCAGAATAATAAGGGCGTGTATTTGGTATTTCATTGTAATCACAGCCATGTTGGTATACAGAATCAAGACGGTCGAATTAAGCTGCTCGCCGAATTTCGTTTAAGTCCGCAAACATGCGCGCCACTTTAAACTATTTACAAGAATGGCATGTTATTAAGAAAAATTGAAATAACTATCGCAAAATATCAGCCTCAAGACACACGTACTAAACCCACCACTCTAAAAGCTAGGACGTCGATCTCATCGTAACCGCATACTTCCGAACGAGACTACAATTGCTCAACTGAGCACCGATAGCTTTCATACATCTTCAACAACTATCCTTCGAAATTAAATTCGTATATGCCTGATCATGCACAGTACGATCACGCTGAATTTCTTTTAAATATTTTGATTTTTGGAAAGACTTTACTTAGTGACCGGCAGAATTTGATACTTTTGAGCATAGTTCCATAATATATCACTTCTTGTTCTTCTATATTTAAAAAATGGGATGCGGAAAATGCCTCCTTCCTGAAATATTTAAAGATTAAATATGAAAAAAACTCACCATCTTCGCC